>JAFMOC010000041.1:1170000-1387500 GCA_019802505.1 Corydoras sp. C115 | reverse complement strand
AATATAGTATAGCAGACCGGCAACTTAACTGCGCCTTTTATTAAGCACTCTTTCCCTTTCATTTTGTTAATTGTAGGGAATATGTGGAGTGTGTTCGCCTGAATAGAAGGTTGGTTTTTTTTCACTTCTGGTTTAAAGCATCAGTAAAAATCAGTTTCTGATCTGTCATTAAAAATCTCTTTCCCTGGTTCAATTAGCTTTTATCTAGTTATTCTTGTGATGTATGAGTTTGTTATCTCTGAACTTCTCTAACTTTGTTATTTAAAGATTTGTGTAATTATGAATTTGAGTGTGCAGCAGAGTTGGAGGTTGATCAGTAAGCTGTCACTGATTGATTGGTCCCTGAAGGTGCCTGAGTTGGGTTTACCTCCTACATGTGAGACATTATACAGTGGTATTCTTCCCAGCAGTCAACATCACATGTGCAAACTGACATTCACAGGCTCCATGACGCCATCGACTCTGACTTTAATTGTGTAACCAAAGTGGATTTTAAATGCTCAAGGTCTTCTCTTTAATCACACAGTTCTCTCTGTGAGCACGTCTGTTTGCAGTCAGGGCTGTTATCATTAAACAGCATTAATATGTGGTTGCTCATTGGTTTACAGGGTGTTGGGCTATCAATCTGAAGGTTGTGGGTTCAAATCCCAAGTTCACTGAAGTTAGACCCTTATTGCTCCAAAGGATTCAAATTTCACACTCTAAAATCTTGCAGAAAGACTTTCAGAAGAGTGAATGCTGTTATAGCTGCAGAGCAGGGGGGGGCATTGTATTTGTATTTTATAGAAGCGATTTTTATGAAGTTGTCATCGTATCACTTTACACTTCACACATTCTCCAACAAAACTTGTATGTGTTTGTGATGTTTGTCAGTGTCCTTTGGGGTTTTGTAACTCTGTCAGCTGCCAGAGGGGTTTGCTGTTCCTGTCTTGAGTTTTAAACAGCCTGCCAAGTGAGAAACAGTATCATTGTTTTTAAAAGCAACAGTCAGAGCCCAACTGAGTGTGAACAGCTGACCTGCAGTGATCCTGGGTAATAACAGCTACACCTCCACCTGTCAGAGCTAGTGACAAACAGCACGGTTTTTACCCTCCACCCTTCTTGTGTCCTGAAGAATAAGGAATAGCTGAAGATTGCGAAAAATAAATATTATATATATTAAAACTAGTAATAAACAAATAACTTAGGAAAAAGTCAACTAAATAGAATGTGGAAAAACTAGTACTGGGAGTTACTGTATATTTGATATTGCTCCGCATTATTTCCATGTCTTTGTCTCCTGTTTGTTCTG
This sequence comes from Corydoras sp. C115, assembly GCA_019802505.1. Taxonomy (NCBI): domain Eukaryota; kingdom Metazoa; phylum Chordata; class Actinopteri; order Siluriformes; family Callichthyidae; genus Corydoras; species Corydoras sp. C115. The sequence continues at coordinate 1,386,209 of JAFMOC010000041.1, read as the reverse complement.
TTTGTCTGAATGGAAACTGCCTGCAGCAATATTAACACCTTCCATTGTTTAAAGATCTAACAAATGCACATATTTATCTATCAGCCCTGTTTCATATAAGTTTACGCCATATAATTATTTTACTTATTTTAATTATTATATAATAACATTGGGGTTGAGGAGAAAGTGAATGAGTTTAAACTCCTGGCGTCAAGTGTACAATCTAATGTAGAATGTCATGGTGAGGTGAAGTAGAGAGTGCATGCAGGGTGGCCTGAATGGTGTAGAGCAATTATATTTAATGAATCAACATCAGATATTTAAAAAGGATTCAAATTTAGCTCACACAATTAACCCCCTTGTTATCTTGGTATGAAAAAATGGACATCTCCACTGTTTGGAACATTGATGTATGTAATGACAATTTTAACATTCAACGGTCAGTGTTTTTTGTTTTTTTGGTGAAGATGCCCAAAATGATTGCATGTGACACACAAATCACATCGCCACAATGGCAAAGACACACTGACGCCCTAAATCCAGCTCAGGTGTGCAGATGATGGCTTGCTGAAGATTTAAAATAAAGCAGAATCCCCCAAAAATGCTAAATTACCTAAAAGTATTTTATTTATCTAAAAAAGTTCATTCTTATCCTTAGGGCTATTAAAAGAGTTTAGGTGAGGTTTTTCTGCTAGGTTCCAAAGGTTCTCCCAAAAGTACATAAATCAGGCAGAGAGGTAAGACAAGAGAATGTAAGGGCAAGAGAGGTAATACAAGAGAATGTAAGGGCAAGAGAGGTAATACAATGTAGAGCATGAAAAACACAGAAAGCATTGATCCACTAAGAGAATGAGAGAGCAGCATGCAGGGGACATGTGGGTTAGAGAGTGTGTGTTAGTGCAGTGGAGTGATAAGGTCACTGTTCAGAGATAATGCACTTTACCACTCACAACATCGACTCTTTAAAGGTGAAGAAACAGCCACAACTCATTCTGTGAACTTCTCTGCTGCTCTTTTTTATATTAATATGAATGTAAGATGTTCATATGTGTGATGTGTATAGGAGTGTATATTGTTTAATCTTTCTGTGTTTTGGGGATTTTTATAAACATGTCTGATTAAACATATATTCTCTTTACTTGGACAATCTTGTTAGTTGTTCAGCTCTGGAGAGGAGACCTGAGTCTATGTAGGACACACCAGCTCCTTTATTACATTTAAAGTGGATTTAAAATTACTTAGTAGGTTACGTACTAAGCGGGAGAGCAAATTAATGTAACTCAGTGCATTCGGGTTGAGAGAGGTTGGAGAAATCACTCAATTTATTAGGTCAGCATCAGTAACGGCAAAGCATTTTATGAAAAAAACTGTATGAAGAATTATTTAACGTGATTCAGTAGCATTTAATTAGGAAATATTTAATAATACAGCTACAACTTCTCAATTTAGAGTCTGTTTGAACGATTATTTTCAATAATTCAAAACATTCTCCCTTCGATGGGCATGAGGAACAACATCCCCCCCTCCCCCGCCGTGACTATTATAGGATTAAGCGGAGGATAATGAGATGAGATGATGATGAGGAATGTGGTAAACTTTTAAAAACTTTTTAGGTAGTTGATGGCAGATCTCTGGTGAATAGCATGTAAAGCGCAGGTGTTTTATTTAAAGTGAAAGACGTCGCCAGAATCGGGAACATTCACAGATTCAGTGTGATGAGATCTCGACTCGCATCACACCAGAGTACAGAAGCACAAAAACCTTCAACAGAACCTGAACTGTGAAATTCACCCTATACATGCTGTTTCACTTTGTCTAATTTATATGTATATTTGTATATTTGTAAATTCAAGATAATTTTTTCAAACAGCCACCACATTCATGCACATTAGACACATTTTGTTTATATAATGGCAATCAATATTGACATCAGCATCAATCCACACTTGCTGCCCTTGTTTCTAGGTCACTAATGCATTCGCTGATTTCCCCCCGACACAGACACAGTTCCAGGCATCATCAGGTGGTAGAGCTGAACTCCTGTGCCCCCTTTAACACAGATGCACATGCACACTGTTCTCTTTGTTCAACTGTTTCTATGGCAGCCAGCCCCATCTCTCAGGTGACTAAATATTCAAATGTGGGATTTGAGGTGTTCCCAGGACTCCTCTGTCTTTTTATCTGCATGATAATATTCTTCCAGGCCATTTAACTTGTACATCTTTTACACAAGATCTACTACATGAAAGATTAATAAGTTACTCTTGTTAAGAGGTAAGACTCGGTTTACCAGATCTAAGCCTAGAACCTTGTACCGCTTCAGATTCAAGTACTAAATTAACACCAACAATTTTCTCTAGTAGTGTTTTTTTTTTCATTGATATCATAAAATCCAGCATTTCTCAAATATATTTTAATACCATTTGTTTTAATGCCAAGAGAAAAACCTTGTGAATCACATTTGAGGTTCTGCTTTTCTAAAACACTTTGTAATCATTAAAGCCTGATATATTAACCACTTTAGCTTTTTCCACAGATGACTCCCAGTCGGGGAAGTCGATGTTAATATGTGATACATATTGCAGCCCATGCAATATTATTTAGCAGATGATTCCAAGAAGCCCTTCCACCTGCCCTGTGGAGGTGGCACAGCGGTTCGTGCATCCACCTCACAGCAGGGGATGCACTAACTCTCACACTCTTTGTGGAGTCTGCATGTCTTCCCCACGTCTGTGTGGGTTTAGTCTGAGGACTCATGTTTCCTCTACATCCCAAAGACATGCTGATGGGTCAATTAGTGATACTAAATTCCTGTATAACTGCCATTTATAACCATTCTTGTTCAGGAACTATCCATTAATGCTGTGTATTCAGCTCTTAAACTAACAAATAAAACCCAATCCAGCCTTTTTAGTGCAAGGTTATGGTTGCTTTTAATAAAGGTGGAGATCTAAACTTCAACCGTACTGCAAATTAGTTGTAAATTAACAACTATGTATAAGTATGACCTCATCAAGGCAAACTATTTAAATAAAAAGCCAAATCTTATCTACAGTAACCATTAAAATCACTTATTGGCAAATATAAAAAAGCATCATATCCAAACATTTGTTCTTATGTTCACACATCACACATTAACATTCCTCCTTTATAGTAAAGTCAAACCTCACCTGATTCAGATTTATTAAATATACAATCCCAACTAAAAATATCCCACATGCATTAGACAGTGGTGTGTTTATATTGTGACGTGGAGGGCACACTGGGATGGAATCCAGATGTTCCTTTGGAACATCCAGTGAACACAGTCGAGAGGTGCAGTGATTCCCAACTCCATCATGAAATTAGTTTTGTGACTCCAAGGAAAGCAGTGGATCAGTCTTTTATAAATGCTTGTGCATTATCTTAAGGGCTGTTAGAGAACAGAGTAAAGAGTTACAGATTACAGTCTGTAAATATAGAGCCACAAAGTCCATCTTTACAGTAAGAACTGATAACATTGACAATAAACAGGAAAAAAAGGGTGCGTGTCCAAACTTTTGACTGGTACTGTAAGTTTAATACTTTTATTTAAGGAGATTGTGACAGATACTAATTAAATACTAGTATTTAGTAATAAGGCATCAAGACTGTATATGTTTTCTTTAAGTCACGTTGCACAGTGTGTGAGTCGATATGTTTTCTGGTTTGATGGTATATTTGGTTTCATGTTATAGCTTATTAAATTTTATTCTTGTAAAAGCCAGGGGTGGTTGGGTTTTTCGGAGTTAAGTCATGCAGCTTCATCCTGCTCTAAACACCATCCTGCTGTGATAAATGATTTAAATCCTTTGAGTCTGTTGCTCATTGTTATATTCAAAGTCGAGGTGAGGTGAGAATAGTCTAACCTCAGAGTACCTTCTTAAGCATTATATAACAATCCGCTTTGAATTTCTTCCTCTATGAAACATCTGCTTGATTTTATTCTAATTTTCACCATAAATCTGACAAAATACTTCGATTAATTTAGAAACAATTAGTAACTATCCACAACCTGACCCAATACTCTTTCAATATAAATTATAATTTCCATAGTGGATGATGTTATTAGGTTATTAAGGTTTAGGTTGTTTAAACGTTTGCACATGATTGTATTTTCCTCTAAATAAAGTGTAGGCAGAGAAGCCATCAGTAAGACAGAATGGAAATAGTTGGGTTGGTTCAGCAAGAGCCTCTCTGACAAAAAAAAAAAATCAAATCCTGTTTTTCTTTTCAACAACATTCTTCAAACACGCCGTCTGTGAGAAGGTAAAATCACATAATGAAAAGCACATGGCATGCACACGAAATCCAAAAGCCTGGGTTTGTTTTCTTTTTTTTTTAGAGGCTGCAAATTTCGGTTTGTAGCCTATTTCGGGTGTTCATACTTGGACTCACTGCTTTTGTAATTATGGAAACTGAATACATATACTAGGCAGGAATGTGAGTACATCAATCCACACTGCCGACAAAGCAATAAAATATATGCGGGATTAAATTTTTATGCACATTGTGTTTTAAACTTTCATTTTGAATGGCACATCAGAAAGCACCAACACGTGCTATACAAAAACAACCTGGCTGTAATATTCAGTCATGAGTTCCAAACCTGACTTTAGAGCCAGGATGCAGACTGGTCCTGCTAATCGACGGTTTATTTGTTGGACGTGGAATGAGTGGTTTAACAGAAACGTGTTTGTGACATCATAGCTGCTTTAAGAACAATATAGCCAATAGTTTAAATGAGGGAGGGGTCAATATGTTTATATAATTGATGGCATATGTCAAGATTTTTATCCAAAGTGTTGGTTTCTGACGGTTTCTGTTTAAAAACATAATACTAAAGTACTTTAAAATAGTCTTCATTGTGATATGTACATAGTAATCCCACCTGCAGGCTAGTGGGTAGCAAACTTATTGGTGTTTGCATGTTCTCCCAATGTCAGCATAGGATTTTTTCACAATAAATGCTCCAATGTATAAATGTTAAAAGTATTTCCTAGTTGTATAAACAGTGGACTTGGTACCAGCGGTAGTGAAATACCCAGTAAACAACAGTTTCTATAAACAGTGCACTTTCAGCCGTGTTGTATGGATAGGACATGGTTAGGATATAACTCTTGTTCAATACAGCATTACAATGCTCTACAAAAATGCTTAGCTACGTTTGATGTAAAAGAATCTCGCCGGCCTGGATAGAACCTCGACCTAAATGTCATCCAACACCTTGAAATAGAAACACCAAGTCGTAACCAAGCCTATCCACCCTACAGTATTTAACTTTAGTGGTAGAATGTAAGCAAATCCTCATAATCACAGTTAAAACTTAAACTGAATCCCATCTGCATGAAGGAAACAAATCCATGTTATTGTTCAGTTTTAAAGAACACACGGTTTTGTGATTGCAAGACTACAGAAAACTGCTCTACAAAACATTTTAATAGTCACACAGTTTAGAGTTATTATTATGAGCATAGTATAAGAGTATTAATGTGTGGTGCAGTTTGCAGGCCATGAACAAACTCACCTCTGTGTTAAAAAGAATGGACTGAGAAACTGAACCCTGTTGATGGAGCAAAGATACAAAGCTTCTGAAGGAAGAAAGTAACAGAGGTAAAGACTTCAGAAGCTTTTGTTCTATTTGCCAGCGTGACCCGTGTTCCATAAAATAGTTCTTTCTTTTGCTCCACAGCTGACCTGTTTGTTCTTCGCCCCAAAGTGAACCTTCGCCCACCAACACGGTAAGTCATTCTTTAACAATCACTTTTTATTACATATATATATATATATATATATATATATATATATATATATATATATATATATATATATATATATATATATATATATATTCACACTCATTAGCCACTTTATAAGATACACCTCATTGTTTCTTTACTCAAGGTCTAATTAGCACTCACAGACAATACTCTATCTGTTTCACTATACACGGTCGTGGTCCCTCTTTTATATTTCATATAAACAAGACCCATACAGGCCCTGCAACGTGCAAGAGCATTGCATAATATGGGACACCAGACTGTCCTACATCTTAATGTACGTTTGCATAATGAACTTATTTCTTTGGGAGAATATCAGTGAATCATTAAAAACTGCGCCACCCTGCCTCCCACACAATGTATTAAATAATAGAAATAAATGAGTGACATACTTTTTACAGTTGGTAAATGCATTTGTTAGAATTTAAAAATTGCTGGTACCGTCCAACAAACTGTTTTTTTTTTTTTAGTAGTTTGCATGTTCTCCGTTTCTTAGTGTCTTTTACATTGTCCGTGAGATTAACTGCAAAATGGACTGACACCCCTGCCAGTTATTGTGACTATTACCCTAAAAGCACTGGGATAGGCTCCAGTACCAACAATAGGCTCTAGCACCTACCATGATCCTGGTTAGGATAAGCTACCAAGAATGTTATTGAAAGTCAAAGAGGACAGAACAGGGTGCCAATCTCTCACTGAGCACATATCACTCACGTAGACACACATTCACTTCACCATGTTTTTTTTATATTGTGATAGAAAACCGGGGAACCAGGAGGAAACCCACGTAGACAAACAAACTCCACTCAGATCCCCAGCACTGAGAGGCGAGCATGCCAACCACTATTCCGCTGTCCCACCCCGGTAAGTCAAAATTTTGCATGGTAAATCAGGACAGTGCATTGTACATTACATACACACGTCATTTTTAGTGTTAGTGTGAGGTCATAGTTAAAATCAAAGGTAGAATAGTATTTTTTATTGTATTAGTGAAAACTTTAATATAGTTAAATTGTCCAAATCATTTAGATCTATCAAACAACCCTGAAGATCTTTACTAAAAACACAGGCAGCGCGAGCCAGCAGCTGAACCTTTTTCTAAACTCTGAATCCGGGGACAACCCACAACGCATAAACAGTGGGAAGAAAAACAGACGATGTTGGCTCAGTCTGGAACAACCAACCCAAACAAGCAACCGGTCATCAGTCATAGTCTAAACAGTATGGCCCACTGCCAGCGCTCCCTCCCCATCATCATGTACCATCAGTAAACTGCAGCAGCAAGATATCTCAGATAACGTTCTAAGTACTTAAACTAGAACCACGTCATTAAGAATGTAGAGGGTTTTTTTTTTCAACTGTACAATGTACAGGTAATTTAAATCTAAATTCCTAAAGTAAACGTATGTACATCTCAGATGCAACAGATTTAATTTACTTAAAGGTGAAATAATGTATTAAACTAAATAACCAATCATTTATTTATCTTAAATTATATGGGCAATATATCTTTATATTATAATATAGAGTAATATTTTTTTGTTACTGATGCATATTAAAGAAAACCACCTAAACAGAATCACAGTGATGTCTGCAGTTTTTGGAAGGACACACGGTCTCTGGTGTTCATAACCATTTACCTGTCAATCTTATACACCTCAAAAACAAAACCCCAGGACGAGAACCATCTACCGGTTTGGAGGTCCCGACTAAACCACTGATAATTTCCAGATGACTTTGACCCAAGCCAGATTAAGCTGCTTCCAGCAGGCAGCCGCAGACCCCAGAACAGTCCTCAAAACTACCTTTCATATGATCCAAACAAGTTGCACAGAACAAATCTGCTCACTAAATATTAGTGTTAAATCCTTGATTATATAATAAAGTTTAAACTCACATTAGCTGAAACATCAGCAGTGTGTGACTATAAAAGGAAACCTGTTGATTGTAGTGGCCAACATTAGTCTGTTGCACAAGACCAAGTCCTAATGACCTCCCCAAATTCAGACCATTTAACCGGTGACTACAGGTTCATTGTGATTGATTTTGGTGGTGCAAGTAAACTTTACTTACACGGATGATTTAATACAACCAGTCAACCAGTGAAGTTTTTAATAACTTTAACCTGTGGAAACTGCCATTATTGTAATCCTGCTTAAAATATATGAAGTATTTAAGCTCATGGAGAAAATATAAAGTGGACCTTACTTCACTAATTTAATAGTATTGCAAATAACAATAGCCTTAATGATGGCAGCAGTTTTTAAGAGACACTATGTAGTTTAAAGAGTTAGTTAACACAAAGTTACAGCTTTTGCTTCACAGCAAGAAGGTTCCAAGTTCAATTCCCAGTTGGGGCAAATAAAGGTCATTGGTGGGACCCTTGGAGTCAGTACTGAATCAACACAAATGACTTCACACGATAATAACTTTATCATTTTCATATTTATTTATTTACATGAATACTTACAGAAGACAATTTGTAAGTAGATCTTTACTTAGCTTAAGCTCGATTTATATAAATAATAATAAATTTTAAAAAATAATAATAATCCTCCAGAAGTCCAAGCAACCTTTAGAGTCACCATCCAGAAGTCAAAACACCAGCAGCACCCGTCCGTCACCGTCCCGTTCAGCTCCTAAATTCAAAGTTTTTTATTTAGTTATAAATTATTTTCCTGAGTATTTTATTCATTCATTTATAACAAATAACACTGTTGGTTTGTTTCTCCCGACAGGATCCAAAGCAAGGGGTTAGCCTTCACTTTAGGTTTTTGAGAGAATTCTTCTACCCCTCTGTGTTGATCATTTAGGGCATGACCAGCCTTAAATGGGCAATAAAGGGGAGAATTCTGTAAACACTAAATGAACTGCTGTTTATCTCTCACCTGCTGCAATCATGAAGGTGTCTTCACTCTATGATGGGCGTCACTTTTTTTTTTTTTTAACCCATCCAACCTGCACAGAAATGAGTTTGGTTTTAATATTTTCATACCAGGATGAACATGTTTCTCCCGACAGGATCCAAAGCAAGGATTCAGCCTTGGCTTTAGGTTTTTTGAGAGAATTCTTCTACCCCTCTGTGTTGAACATTTAGGACATGAACAGCCTTAAATGGGCAATAAAGGGGAAATGTAAAAAGAGAAATGGGGCTTGAATCTCACCTGCCGTTAAACTGGAAAATCCAGCTTCATTTTGATGCTTCTGACCTGAAAAATTAACAGAACAAAGTTGGCTTTGACTTTAAGGCCATGTTCAGATTACAAGCTTATTATTTTTCTTACTTATATGAAATCTAGACAGTTTACAATTATTTTAGCAAATGACTGATATCTATTTTTACTGCAAACACAACCTTTCATTCTAACATTGAGATGTTTTGCCACAAAGCTAGTGCAGCACTCCAAAGCTAAATGTCTCAAGTTTGATTACAGTTCGAATTGTTATTTCTCATGTAGAGCACGAGCTTCTAATTTAACAAGTAATAATGGATGAATAAGGAAGAAATTATATTTAAAAATCACACGGTCACTGATCAGATGCACATTAGATTTAGAACCACATAACGGAAGTGATTCAGGGCTGATCTGGCACATCCGCATAGCCATTAAAAGATTAGATATGAGTCACTTTGGCATTGAAGAGTTATGTAGCCCAAATTCAGTAAAATGTATATATAAAATAAAACCCCTGAAGTTAAGAAAACTGCTCCGAATTCAAATCCTGAATGATAAAGTGTTCCTCGTTTGGGATCAAGGCGCATGCTGAGGCCTGCTGACCCCCAGTTTTAACAAGGTGTTGCTGTACCCCCCTGTTATGGCCACTAGAAACACTGACAGCCTCCAGTGGGCAAAGCATAGAAGGGAATAGTGCACTTCACTTTAGAGACACGGTGAATTTTAAGTTGCCTTAAATCTCAGCTCACCTGAGAATGCAGATGTTTTTTTCCCTCTTCAGTACCTGTGAACAAGTAAAGACGGGTTTAATATTTATAGAAGATTAAACAAAATGCAATAATCAGTATTAATTGACTGTTTCTCCCCAGGATCCAAAGCCAGGAAGATGTGACCTGTGCTTTAGGTTTTTTGAGAGACTTCTTCTGCCCCCCTGTGTTGATCATTTAGGACACGAACAGCCTTAAATGGGCAATAAAGGGGCATCTGAGCTTTAATGACCATCAACCATCCAAACCTCACCTGCTGGAATAATGCTGTAGATAAGATTCCACCTTTTTCTTCCAACCGGCAAATTTTTTTGTAAAAGTCTTTATTAATTTATTAAGTTTTCCCAAAACAATATAAAATCTTTAAAAATATAATAAATACAACTCTTACCGACGAACTTCCACCACGTGGTGAAAAAACCTACAAAAAGGAAAGATCGTTTCTTTAAGCTCATTCGGGGTTCTAATCTCGATTTTGATTGTTGTTTAAATTTAATTTAATTGTATTTAATAATTTAATTGATCATTCAGACCGCGATAAGGCAGACGTGACCACGTGCAACCCCCACACGCGCGTCCACGAGACCTTTCCAAAGAAAGCAGTTTGTATCAGTGTTTTTATTATTATTATTATTTACAATCTATACTGCTTATAAAGTGTAAATCACACGGATCCATTAATCCTAAAGCACGCGCGTTTGCATTACCAACATCAACTACGAGATCGACACAAAATAGAATCTATTATTAAGTATTGTTTATTTTATAAAGAATAAAGCCATACCTGATACTTAATGTCGCTCATCCTGAAGTGCAGAGTAGTTATTTTTTATTAGAGCGACATCGAAAAGCAACGACTTTAACAAACTGAACCCGAACGAAACCACGAGGAGAAAAACGAGCGACGGGCCTGATACACGCATGCGCACTACACTGCTGAGTCACAGATTCACGCATGCGCACTACACACTCGTGAAGCGCATGTGTGTAATGAAAGAAATATCTCTATACTGCAGTTCATTCATTCATTCATTATCTCCCGCTTTATCCTCTATTAGGGTCACAGCGGGGTTCCCCATGCCCATCCAGGGGAGAACATCTCGGGCGCTGGGCAGATAGACCCAGGACAGGGCGCCAATCCATCGCTGGGCACACACACTCACACAAACACACTCTATATGGGGCAATTTTGAGAATTCAATTGACTTGATCCATGTTTTGGACTGTGGGAGGAAACCGGAGAACCCGGAGGAAACCCACGCGGACACGGGGAGAACATGGAAACTCCACCCAGATGGGGATTCGAACCGGGAATCCCTAGCGCTGAGAGGAGAACGTGCTAAACCACTAAGCCACCGTGCCGGCCGATGTCTATATTGCAGTTGTTAATTCTTATTTCATTTACATAAACATTACATTACATTCGAGTACGTTTCAATATAATGATAATATATATATATATATATATATATGTGTGTGTAAATCTATGTCATTTCTGCATGAGGTAAAGGTTGTTAGTGATGATTAAACTAATTAATTTACTAACTAGGCTGTAAATAGGGTGGTTTAGTGGTTTAGTATGTTCTCCTCTCAGCGCTAGGGATTACCGGTTCGAATCCCCATCCGGTTGGAGTTTCCATGTTCTCCCCGTGTCTGCCTGGGTTTCCTCCGGGTTCTCCGGTTTCCTCCCACAGTCCAAAAACATGGATCAAGTCAATTGAATCCTCCAAAAATTGCCCCATATAGAGTGTGTCTGTGTGAGTGAGTGTGGGCCCAGTGATGGATTGGCGCCCTGTCCTGGGTCTATCTGCCCAGCGCCCGAGACGTTCTCCCCTGGATGGGCATGGGGAACCCCACCGCCACCCTAATAGAGGATAAAGCGGGAGATAATGAATGAATGAATGAATTTACTAACTAGGCTGTAAATAGGGTGGTTTAGTGGTTTAGCACGTTCTCCTCTCAGCGCTAGGGATTCCCGGTTCGAATCCCCATCTGGGTGGAGTTTCCATGTTCTCCCCGTGTCTGCGTGGGTTTCCTCCGGGTTCTCCGGTTTCCTCCCACAATCCAAAAACATGGTTCAAGTCAATCGAGTTCTCCAAATTGCCCCATATAGAGTGTGTCTGTGTGAGTGAGTGTGTGCCCAGCGATGGATTGGCGCCCTGTCCTGGGTCTATCTGCCCAGCGCCCGAGACGTTCTCCCCTGGATGGGCATGGGGAACCCCACCGCGACCCTAATAGAGGATAAAGCGGGAGATAATGAATGAATGAATTTACTAACTAATTAATTTTCTGGCAGAGTTGCAGGTGGAACATTTCGGGCACTGGGCGCCAAAGCCCAATGTCCACTGAAGTTACCAATGTGGGTCCCTGAGCAAGGCCCTTATTGCTCCAGGGGGCGCTGTTGCCAACGCTGTCCTTTGACCCCAAGCGTCAAGTTGAGACACTTGTTTGGATAAAAACATCTAAATGACCAAATGTAAATGTATCATATATATATATATATATATATTAATCAAGCGGGAGATAATGACTGAATGAATGAACTTTGAGATGAGAACTGAGAGACTCTTCTCCTCCATCACTGTAGTCGAACCCCATTTAAATATTTCACCAAAACTTCCTGATCTCTCGCCATTGGTTGTAACCGACAAAACGGCCGAACGCCAAACAAAATCCATCCTTCTGGTTGGTGGACTTGCCCGTTCGTCAAGTGGGAATCCCGCCCACTCCCAGGGTCCGGGCTGCAGTTTGAGTGACAGAGTGGGCGTGGCCTGTGCGGACGGGACTCTGTTAGCTGCTCTCGTGCTCTGATGTTTATGTACTTCGTCCTCGCGCTCCGTGGGGTTGTTTTTATATTTATTTTTTTATTTTTTAACAGACAACATGGAGGCTTTGCGTTCGGCTCGGCTTTAGATGTGGGAGGATCTCGGTACATTTGACTCTTGCGGCTGATAAGCGGGGATCGGGGAGCGTGCATGCCGGGGCTCGGTGTTCCGTACTGAGGACTGCGCTTGGCCTGCGGGTCAGAGCTGCAGAACGGCTCTCATTGTCCCGCACGGCGATGTTCACTTCATGAAGATGGCGGAGAGGAGCAACCTGTGAACTCAATGACTGTCAGAAATATCGCTTCCATTTGTAATATGGTGAGTGCTCTGTCCATCACTGTGCCGTTAGCCCGTTAGCCGCTTCCCCCTGTGAGGATGCTGCTGCTGCTGCAGACTGAACGCTGCCTTTCGCTCTGATGCAGCTCCCCGGTTCCACCGAGCAGATCTCCAGCCTTCTGACTTTCAATGTTGACGCTGAGATTCATACGAAAATGCTTCGTACAAACGGCGGCTCAGTGGTTTAGCACGTTCGCCTCTCAGCGCTACACACTCACACAGACACACTCTATATGGGGCAATTTAGAGAACTCAATTAACTTGATCCATGTTTTTGGACTGTGGGAGGAAACCGGAGAACCCGGAGGAAACCCGCGCGGACACGGGGAGAACATGGAAACTCCACCCAGATGGGGATTCGAACCGGGAATCCCCAGCGCTGAGAGGCGAACATGCTAAACCAATAAGCCATCGTGCTGCCCGATGTCTATATTGCGGTTCATTCATTCATTCATTATCTCCCGCTTTATCCTCTATTAGGGTCGCGGTGGGGTTCCCCATGCCCATCCAGGGGAGAACTGTTTCGGGCGCTGGGCAGATAGACCCAGGACAGGGCGCCAATCCATCGCTGAGTACACACTCACTCACACAGACACACTCTATATGGGGCAATTTTGAGAATTCAATTAACTTGATCCATGTTTTTGGACTGTGGGAGGAAACCGGAGAACCCGGAGGAAACCCACGCGGACACGGGGAGAACATGGAAACTCCACCCAGATGGGGATTCGAACCGGGAATCCCTAGCGCTGAGAGGCGAACATGCCAAACCACTAAGCCATCGTGCTGCCCGATGTCTATATTGCGGTTCATTCATTCATTCATTATCTCCCGCTTTATCCTCTATTAGGGTCGCGGGGGGGTTCCCCATGCCCATCCAGGGGAGAACGTTTCGGGCGCTGGGCAGATAGACCCAGGACAGGGCGCCAATCCATCGCTGGGCACACACTCACTCACTCAAACACACTCTATATGGGGCAATTTTTGAGAACTCAATTAACTTGATCCATGTTTTTGGACTGTGGGAGGAAACCGGAGAACCCGGAGGAAACCCACGCGGACACGGGGAGGACATGGAAACTCCACCCAGATGGGGATTCGAACCGGGAATCCCTAGCGCTGAGAGGCGAACGTGCTAAACCACTAAGCCACCATGCCGCCCGATGTCTATATTCATTCATTCATTATCTCCCCTCTATTAGGGTCGCGGTGGGGTTCCTCATGCCCATCCAGGGGAGAACGTCTCGGGCGCTGGGCAGATAGACCCAGGACAGGGCACCAATCCATCGCTGGGCACACACTCACTCACACAGACACACTCTATATGGGGCAATTTGGAGAACTCAATTGACCTGATCCATGTTTTTGGACTGTGGGAGGAAACCCACGCAGACACGGGGAGAACATGGAAACTCCACCCAGATGGGGATTCGAACCGGGAATCCCTTGTGCCGAGAGGCGAACGTGCTAAACCACTAAGCCACTGTGCTGCCTACACCTGATTTAATAAAAGAAAATTATAAAAGGAGCGATCAGATAATGATCAGGGGAAATGCCTGGTGCAAATGATATGGAAATATGAAGTGTGTGTGTGTGTGTGTGTTTGGTGTGTGTGTGTATATACCTAGAGTGGCACAACAGAAAAGTAGTCCCCCTACCCATTTACAATCTTTGGCTCAGTAAGTCTGCTCTCATTTTTAAACAAGCTATCTTTCCTTCCAATTACAGCAACATTAACCAGCACGTACGCTCATGCACACAGATATTCATAAAAATGCATTCAAGATGACCGTTTTCCTCCAGGGTTATAAGCTCTGATGTTGTAAGAGAAGTTGTTGTCTTCAACAACATTGTAACTGTTGTTTTCACTTCTAGATAGCTAGTAAAATAAAGACCAAAATGAGTAGTCCAGTTCGGTGACAACAATATCACTACTGAACCGATGTGATCAGGAGTCTTGATTCAAGCTGCTCTGTTAGTGAAACCACTTCCTTTCCAAACAAATGGAACTGATCTGATTTCTTTTGGCATTTTAGAAATATAATGCTCCCATTACTATCGCTATACAAATTATAATGCAGTACTTAAATGAATTTGCCATGAAAGACTTCCAGGTCCCTAAATGTTGAAATTCAAACCTGGTTGGATTTAAATTTCACAAAGTAGAAAAGTTGAATGACATTCTTGGTAATTATTGACCTATTATGCAAATTATAGCTATTTGGCATCAGTCCCTTGTCAGTCAGATTCTGTTCATAAAAAAGATTTGAGGGACTGATCTTGGTCACACAGTACATTTCTGATGAGTAGAGTTTTGCCTCCAGCCCACCCCTGTCTGGCACCACACCCCTGAAATCTCTTATGGGTGGTACATTTTTAGGAGAACACTCACTGCAGAAACCCTTTTTGCTATACCAGAAAGATTTCTGCATAAAACAGAAAAGCAAAGCACAAATGCGTTTTGCATGAAATTCACTTCATATTCAGATACGAACTCCTTCCTTCAGAGCAGCCCACCAATGAAATGGAAGTGATTGCTGGAGTATGCAGTGTGTTTGACCCTTTGTACCAAAAGGCGGTTGATGAAAGATTGTTCATGCAACTGAAACCCAGGACTCTGGATGCATAAATTTTTCCAATTCATAGACAACATTTCAACGTTCCAAAAGCATAATGTGTCTTTAAAAAACCCTGATGTGACCTGCACATACTTCTGCTGTACAGTCACTGGTGACAGAGCCAGGTTCCTCACAGCTCCTGACCATGATAGACTGGTAGTAAAAATATACCTGTTCCAAGATCAGTAGTGTAATGTTGCTTTTAATACATCGAGGGCCTGGGCTTATCCCTAATCCCACAGAAGAGTTGGGATCAGGAACATAAAACGTGACTGGGTCTATGAATACTTGGCACTTTGAGATGTTTATATGACTTGCTGAGACTGACTGAGTGCTTTCTTTGGCTTTGAACTACTGGCTGTTTTTGACTTGAAGACAAGTTAAGAACAAAATGTACTCACTGTTACACTGGCATGCTTACAAACATATGAACCATTTGGGTTCCTGTCTTTATTCATTTTTTGCCAGTTCCTGAAAAGATCATGATAAGAATATTTGTTAAATATTAAAATTAACTCTATGATCATCACGTTTGTATACTTCTTAGTACACATGCAAATGCCATATGAATGAAAAACTGACCTTCGTAAAACTCATAACATTTTCCTTTCTCCTCAGGGCACCAATGCCTCTGCTCTGGAGAAGGACATTGGCCCAGAGCAGTTTCCCATTAATGAACACTACTTTGGATTGGTCAATGTAAGTGTTATATAGTATGCAACACTTTGATTAAATTCCAATATATCAAGGTATAAAGATGTATGTATACATGTAATTCTACACAAAGATCTGTTTTTATTTCACATTGCAATAAACCCAATTTTACACTCTTATGTGCTCTTCTTAATTATTCTAGTTAATGCACTTAAAGGATTAAGTACCAACTTGATTTTTGATATTCTCACAAAAGCAATTCATAATATCATACATCACAATGGATATCGATATATTGCTCAGCACTAGTTTTAACACACATTATTAATGTTGCATGTCAAAATTGAGGTGATCTAAAAAGTGTTCAGTTTATATTTGGTTGTTCTTTGGATCCAGAACATTAATGTCAGCTTACAAATGACTAAACAAGATGAGAGGCGCTGTGCTGTACAAGCTGTTCATGGTCAGGCTGACATTACAGCTGTGATTTCATTTGGGGAAATCTCAATTAAGGAAACCCAATTAAAGCCTAAACTGTGGGAATACATAATTAAGCAACACTACAGGGTGCATCTGATTCGTTCTAGTGATTCGTTTGTTTCTGTTTACAGATGGCTAAAGTAGCTTGTGCAGTGTAATGTATGTCCAATTCCAGCAAAGTCTCGAAAGCCATAATGACTCTTTCCTCTGTCTTTGCAGTTTGGGAACACATGCTACTGTAACTCGGTACTGCAGGCGCTCTATTTCTGCAGGCCGTTCCGGGAGAGTGTTCTGGCGTATAAGGCCCAACAAAAGAAGAAAGAGAATCTCCTCACCTGCCTGGCAGATCTTTTTCATAGCATCGCCACACAGAAGAAAAAGGTGGGAGTTATCCCACCTAAGAAGTTCATCTCCCGCCTGAGAAAGGAAAATGGTAAGAAATAACATTCAGGTGGTCGATCTTGTTCATTGAAGTAGTTTGGACGATTTTTTAATTCATTTATTATCTATATTAGTTATTATATAGTCATTACATTATTTTGCAGACACTTTTATCCCAAATGACTTACAACCTTCAGACTGATAGCCTAACACCATAACACCTGAGCGTCCACACTCTTACAACATATGAAATGATAATGCTTTACAATGTGGAGGTCAGTATTAAAATAAAATCAAGTTATAATACAACCAATTTAAAAAAGACGTGTGTATATATGGCACTTCATATAGCACAGTAACTGTAGTTACTACTACTCTCACTCCTAAAACCTACTCTCTTTAGTTTTTAAAAAACTAAAAACCTACTCTCACACCCATTAGAAAATCTGGTTTTCAGTTCTGACAGCCTAAACGCAACCTGAGTGCATCTGTGGACTAAGGAACAGTTGTGGGGCATTGAGTGTTGTGGGGGAGAGGGATGAAAAGCGACTTGTTCTGCTGTCTTTCTGTAGATCAGACTGTCAGTGAACAATGCGGGCCTCTGTCACAAAGGAATCAGCCAGCTAACAAAGCACATGCCATTTTAGTAGTTCCATGTACAGAGTATGTCTTGTGAATTGTACTTCCATGTTGGCTTCATTCATAAGTACCTCCAAATCCCAGGGTCTAGCTGCCACATTGGCCGTTGAGCTCAGGGCTGAACCCTCTTTGGTGCAATGTCATGGCTGACCCTATGTTCTGACCAAAAACTGTGAGCTGTGAAGAATGAAATTGTGTTATGATGTGCACGTGTATGGTTTTCTTATAACAATAAAGACATTGTATTTCTTCTTTTCTGGTCCTCTTTTATTTTTACAATTACGTGTTGTGCAGCAGGTGTTAAAACTTCAGTGTGCTGTCTGTCTCCCTCTATAGATCTGTTTGATAACTACATGCAACAGGACGCTCACGAGTTTCTGAACTACCTGCTGAACACAGTGGCAGACATCCTGCAGGAGGAGAAGAAACAGGAGAAGCAGAATGGCCGACTGAAGAACAATGGGAGCTCTGTCACTGCCGAAGCTGAGCCTGAAAACAAGAACGAGTCCACGTGGGTGCACGACATCTTCCAGGGCACACTGACCAATGAGACGCGCTGCCTCAACTGTGAAACCGTAAAAGCTTTATCTTTATTGTAGCCTTTTTTTTTTTTTTTTTTTTTTTTTTTTTAAGTTTATTCAAATCTCAAGTTTCTGGAGTTTCATTGTCTAATCAGGAACCTAAATTAAGTGTTTGAAATGTGTCCCAACACTTTTGTCCCTGTACGGCGAAAAAAAAAAAGCGAATTAATTTGAAAACTCCCTTATATTGCAGGTAAGCAGTAAAGATGAAGATTTCCTGGATTTGTCTGTGGATGTTGAGCAGAACACGTCAATAACACATTGTCTCAGGTGCTAACTGCAAACCCAGTTCCCGTCATTAGTTCCTTTAGCTAGCTTAGGAACCGTACAAGAACTGATTAACGACGTTTTCCCCCTTTGACATGCTGTGCTTGTGTGAACAGGGACTTCAGCAACACGGAGACACTGTGCAGTGAGTACAAATACTACTGTGAAACCTGCTGCAGCAAGCAAGAGGCCCAGAAACGGTAAGTACGATGCACTTAGAGCTCTTGAAACTACTCTATTTACTGTCTTCTGCCGAGCACATAAAGGACAAATCAGTGTCAAGTGGAACCCCTAGCCTGCTCTGCTTTGCCCTGCGTCCTAATTATCAGTGGCCTAGTGCAATATGTTGAGGGCTGGAGAGAAAAATGTTTAAATTGCTGCGACCCCTACTGGGTGTTCAAGGCACTGTCAACAGTGTATATGAACATAGGAGATTAAAATGTTTCCTACATCTGCTTTCTGCAGAATTACTGGATTACTGCCTTCATAAAGTAGCTCTCATTAATTTAGGAGAAATGAAAGTTATTTAAATTCCTAGATTTTCTTGTGTCTCCAGCATGCGAGTGAAGAAGCTGCCGATGATCTTGGCACTGCATCTGAAGCGCTTTAAGTACATGGAACAGCTGCAGCGCTACACAAAGCTGAGCTACCGCGTGGTCTTTCCTCTCGAGCTCCGTCTCTTCAACACTTCCGCTGACGCCATCAACCTCGACCGCATGTACGACCTTGTTGCTGTCGTGGTACACTGTGGCAGGTGGGAGAGAACGTCATGCGATAAGATTTTACACTGTGGGTGTTTAGAGTAGCTTTAAAGGCAAAACAGCCCTGTAACCTCACTCCAACACGGCCCAGGGTTTGATATCCGGGGCGGGTGGAGGGTCCTTATCATGTGTAATTAAGAATTAGTTGGTTAGTTAGTTAGCTTTAAATTTTGGAATTTCCGAGTTCATTGACTTGGCATCACCCTGAACAGTTGACCAGTCCATCAAAGATCAGACATACAAACACATTCACATTAACACACATAATCAGGGCAAGTTAATATCTCATGTACATCCACATAATTATAAGCAGATTATAACGAACTAAGGACCTTCTTGCTGTGATTCACTGTGCCGTGTCCACCATGGTTTAAAATCACATGCATTTCTGGTCCTAATAGTAATAAATTCTTTTTTTTACAGTGGGCCGAACAGAGGACACTACATAACCATCGTGAAGAGTCACGGCTTCTGGCTGCTGTTTGATGATGACATTGTGGAGGTGTGTTCACACGGTGATTGTTGCATATCAGCGAGAATGTTGCTGAAAGAAATGTGGTTGACTTATTGCTCTGTCGTCTTGTCTCCTTCTCTCAGAAAATCGATGCGCAGGCCATTGAGGAGTTTTATGGTCTGACGTCTGACATCTCAAAGAACTCTGAATCAGGTTATATCCTTTTCTATCAGTCTAGAGAGTGACACAGCAAAAGGGAAGCACGGAAACAAAAACGAGGATTGAAGAGGGTCTTGTATTGAAGACGTGTAATGCACTTATTGACGCAGTCCATAATTCACAGCACCCGCTGTCTCATGCTCAGGCCCTGTTTCTCAAACCTGTGCCAATAGAATTGAAAGCAAATAGAGCTCATTTTGCCAACACTACATCTCGAAGGATTCCCATAACTGTCTGTCTGTCACTGCACTCTGGAGGATACAGCCGTCTCATCCAGTACTGACCGAGTCAGTCACCTGCATATAAAAGGCACTTTATGAACAAACACTAAACAAGCACCAAACGAACAATATAGATCAACTACACTGTAAAGAAGGAATCGAATCACTACAGCATTTCCATCGAGCAATCAGAGCGTCCTGGACCCGTGGTCCTCCACTTCAGGATCTGAAACTGAATCCTTTTTCTTTGTTTCATTTCAGTAGTGTTTTTTGGAAGCGCCTGTGTCGTTCCTCATGCGCAGGCATTTAAATGTATAGGATATTTAAATTATGTTTGTGTGTTCTGTGTATATGTTCAACCAAATCTTTCCAGTTGTTTGGTTTAGAAGTTTGCAGCTTTACATTTGTATCACATTACACATGATTACATTCACCGTCTGTATGTTTTGTTACTCTGTTTATTCCTATTTTGGTCAATTTCTCACCCATCAGGCATTTTCTCTTTAGTACTAGATGAACAATGATGGAGGGGAAGGGCTTTAATGTGCTTCCTACATGTCCAAGCTCAGCACATTTTTTCCTGAGCTGCTGCTCATGTAACATCTCGGGGTGAAGAAACTCACCCAGAGTAAAAGCCTCTTCTCTGCATGAGCTCACGGACGTTCATGATTGCTGTGATGGATGGAAGGAGTGTGCTGCCCCTCCTTCTTTCAGAGCATGGTCAGTTTTGCATTGTCCGTCTCTGGAAATGGGTGGCTGTGACATCTTTGGTACTTGAACCGGTGATCTTTAGCTGATTAGGAGAATGATTTAATGTTCTGCCACTTGGAAAAATCTTTACCTTTTGTTATTTTTAACGTTTCTTTTGGCCATGGGTAGACTCATAGATGGACACTCACCTACTCATTCATTACAGCATTCTAAATACAGGATGGCTCACCAAAAAGTAGCCTGCCTCCTATATCCAGGAAGTTTTTAGGATATAGGGATATTGGGCCTCAAGCAGGCGCTTAACTCAAGCAGCAGTTGTGCAGTATTAAATTAATACTTTCAAATCAACCAGTCTGGTACCAACAAACATCACAAGGTCAAAATCTCAAAGAGCCCAGTTTTTTTGCCATTCTGATGGCTGATGTGAACATCGTCTTATGCATGCACTGCTGCTACATGATTGGCCGATAAGATTGCATGAATGAGTAGGTGAACATGTTTTTAACAAGGTGCTGAGTGAGAAGAATTGTGTTTTGGGGTTCATTTGTACTAGATCATGATCAAATTTCTTTTTAATACCAAAAAGTTTATTTGCATGGCTATTCTACAGCAATATTCATTAAATTATATTTAATGTACCTGATAATTTGCTGGTTTGGAGCCCTCGCTGGGAACACGCTGACAGTAAATGCGCTACTAATGTTCACCAGGCCATTCAGAAAGGAGATTGAATCAGCGGAGTCTTTCCTGCCTTACATCAATAAAGAGACTGTCAGGGGGAGAATGTCCTTCATCCATTTAGAGATGCCTTGCCGTTGCCTTACGCAACACTGCTGTTAGTCCCCATTCAGAAGTGCAGCTGGATTTGTGTTCAGCAGTGGATGCTGCTTCAATGCAGTTTAGTCATACTGTCGTGTTCTGCATTGACCCCCCCCCCCTCCCCGACGTGTGAAGATGGCTTTAAACTTAATATGGATACATCCGGTTTCAAGTTAATCCTGGATTTATATGCATTTGTTGAAAATACAGTAGTGTGTGGCATGGTGGTGTAGTAGTTGGCACATTAGCCTCTCAACAGTGGATCAGTGGATCCAGGTTTGAATCCGGATCTGGGTGGAGTTTTCATGCTCTCCCCATGTCAGTGTGGGTTTCCTCCGGGTTCATCGGTTTCCTCCCACAGCCCAAAAACATTGATTTAAGGAATATTAGCTGCTGCTCTAAATTGCCCCCATATAGAATGTGTGTGTAAGTGTGTTCATTGATGGGTTGGTGCCCTGTCCTGGGTGTATATCCTGTATAGCCCCCCCACTCCGCAACCCAAGTATAGGACAAAGTGGAAGAAGATGGATATACAATTGTGGTCAAACGATTTCATAAACTTGTAATAAAATAAAGAGCCATTACTATCACTATAAAAACAAAAACTTTAAAATAGGTGATGTAGTGCTGTTGAGATG
This sequence comes from Corydoras sp. C115, assembly GCA_019802505.1. Taxonomy (NCBI): domain Eukaryota; kingdom Metazoa; phylum Chordata; class Actinopteri; order Siluriformes; family Callichthyidae; genus Corydoras; species Corydoras sp. C115. The sequence continues at coordinate 1,363,885 of JAFMOC010000041.1, read as the reverse complement.
TTGTAGCAAGAGGCTTTAAACTAATGGAATTACCGTCGAGGTAATTAGTAATTTTCCATATTTAATTAAACTAAATACTTCACAGTAATATTTTAGCAGACTGTGACTTTCAACCACATACACACACACACACACACACACAGCAGTTTTGCTTCATCATGTTTGAAAGCCAGTGACATAAAAGGAGAGGGAAGAACATTTAGTTTTATCCCCCAGAACCGCATCAGCCAACTTGAGTACAGGCCTCGTCCTAATCTCTCTGCTGCTGTGAGATTTAAACACCACAACTTCCATAAGAGGTTAGGTTATCATGCCTATTTTCAAAACATCAGCTGATATGATGCAGTGTTTTAGTTTTATACAATCCCATAAAACTGACAGCTTGGAATTGATCATTCAAATTATTTTGATTTTGTTTAGTTAAAAATGCAGAACTGGAAGAGTTCATCTTTTCTTATTTGCACTTGTATTTTTCTTTTTAATCTTAAAGTTCACTTTATCTAATAAATTCCTCCAACTTGGCATCTCAATATTTTTACACAACAAAAACATTATTTAAAACCCAAATATATGCGTACTTTTATTTTCTTACCTAAAAAGATGGCAAATCATAAAGTATTCAATTAATCCTCTATTAGGGTCGCGGTGGGGTTCCCCATGCCCATCCATTCTCGGGCGCTGGGCAATAGACCCAGGACAGGGCGCCAATCCATCGCTGGGCACACACTCACCACACAGACACACTTATATTTTTGAGAAATCAATTGACCTAAACTGTGGGAGGAAACCGATGGAGGAAACCCACGCAGACACGGGGAAGTATGGAAACTCCACCCAATGGGGATTCGAACCGGAAATCCCTAGCGCTGAATGGCAAACGTCACAGAAAAGTATAGTACAATATAATTATTATTATATTTTCCAATGGCCAGTCACAGAAGCTAGCACAAGATAAATAAAATACATGACACCTTGTGTTAATGTGGAAAATCCCACCTAAATAAGCAAATATTCAAAAGAGATTTTCACATGAGCTTCCTTTGAAAACCAAGCACAATATGATGCAGCCTCAGGGTGTGGAAAAGAGGTTTTCATATTTCTGTTTAGTAAATGTTTCCTGGAGTGGACATTTTTTAATTTATTAAAGCCCTGTAACACTTTCGGGCTCAATGTGAAGTTTGTGCTAAAGTCGTTTTTAACAACATTCAGCTTTTTGGGTATGAAATACAAGCGTGCTGCTAGTGGCTCCAGGGCGAAGTCTCCAGATCAGCAAACAAACGGTTAATTCTTCGGTTTTTCCACTTTTTCATTGCAGAGTCTGGCCATTGTATTTTGTATTCTTGTGTGGAATGGTATTGTTTTTACAGATTTTCCCCAGTTTGTTTTTTTTTTTTAGTGTCATCATGCATGTGTAATCATTTTCTTGAAATCATTTCATTTTATGCAACCATTTTCTAATTTTTAATCCTAAGTGATTCATGTATAACTTACATTATCACTGTGTTATCAATAAGTGCGGATCGACTATGCAGAAATTTTTTTTCGCCAGACAGAAACGTTCTTGTCATTCCTGACCAGACTGCATCACCCTGTGGTCAGCGCTGGTGCTTTAGTTTGTGTTCTCTGATTTTTTTTTTTTTTGCAAATTCAACCCAAGGGAAAAATGGTAACATGGAGTGTGTGAGGTCTGTCCATTCTGACGCTGATCACTCATTGTGGATATATGTGAATGTTTACTGGCACTGATCAAATGTCATTCTGATGTGTGCCAAATCCCAAGGATGTGCATACATGTACCCTCGTTTAAACCCAGACTTGTGGAAGTTAAGTCTAAAACAATGCTTTTTCTCCCCCATGCGATGCAACTGCACATGATTGTATGCAGAATGTCAAAGGAAACTGTATTTTAAATTACAGTTGAGCCGGAATCTTGAGGCAGTTATATGAAGAAGTGTCATGTCAACAAAAATAAATGGCTACTTAGTGAGACTGAAATCACATTATCCTGTCTTATGTGTGTTTTCATTGCAGTTTGTTTGGCTGAAGGGTTCAACACAAACTACACGTTACAGCAATTTAAAGATCCATAAGGTACATGATGCCAAATGACATGGATACTTAACACATTTGGAGTGTCATTAGATGAATTATGCCACACATGTAACACATACTAGTAGGGTGCACACACATGTCCAGAGGGATGGGCACTTCATCCATGGTACTTGGTGGTACTGGGTACTTCACTTCACATGACTGGTTCCTTAACCCCAAGCTGCTGCCCTAACCCTTTACAAACCCTAACATTATTTATTTATGACCTAACCTGCAAATACTCAGCAACATGCACACTGTTTTTCCATGTGTTCTAAACAAATTGTAAATAATTGCTGGAATCCTCACAAAAAGGCTGAACACCAAAACTGCAGGGGGCGCAAACGAGGCTCTACCACAACCTATTTAGTTCTCCAAAGAAGTCACCTTTAATCAGTCAGACCATAGTGTCAAATGTAATTATTTAAGCAAACCACACAAACCTGTCTCAGACATGCATACTCATCTTATCTGAACCTGTCTGCATTTGTTAGTAAGTTATTTAAATTAACTAACATTAAGTAACATTTAAATTTGTAAAACAGTTTGCATTTATTTGTTAGATGGGTTTTGGATTTGATGGTGTGATTGTTTGCATTAAGTGTTTTTTTTTTTTTATCTGCAAATCATTTTATGTTATTAATTACATTCAATTTGGTTGCAAATGGTGCTTTATGGTCTGAATATGTTAAACTTCATACACGTTGTTCTTCAACACAAGATTCAATTGAAATCTGTTTTGGAAAAAGAAGGACCAAACATTCCCCAATCCTAATTTAATCAGTGTATGCCATAAAGAAAGTTATGCTTTAATAATTTTGAATTCAGGACACTGACTTCTTTTATCACTTTTATATAGATTTTATTGTATTTATTTTATATACTTGGAAATGTTACACACCTAACCGAACTAATGTGGGTGTAAGGTATCTGAGTGTTGGTCTCGAGTCTGAATAAATAGGGATGGTTGTGTTAAGAGGGTCTGTACAGTCAGCAACAGCATACTGTTGAATTTGGGCTACTGTTGAGCAAGGAGGAGGAAGCAAAGAAAAGAAGAGATTATGCTACAGGTTTATGAAGGTGGTGAGGGAGGACATGCAGGCGGTTGGGGTGATTATGCAGAATAATGATCTGCTGTGGTGACTCATAATAGGAATGTCCGTAAAGTGAAGAGGAGGAAATCTAATGCTTCTGTACTCTACAGCTTAGTGTAAAATTCTTTTTGGTGAAATGAATGTATGTGAGTTGTACCGTCAGGTCATCTGCAGGTTTCCTCTTTCCTATTGCACTCTCACAGGCGGCGCTCCACTTCCTCTCGACCTTCACCATCTAGCTCTCCATAAATGTTTGCAGTGCAGTTTAGAAAATAGGAAGAAATGAAGTAGTGTGTTCGCGTTCCCGTAAATCCTGCAGAATTGATTTACTTCTCTTCCGTATTTGGCCCTGAATCCTTTAAACTAAACAAGAGGTATAACACAGTTTCATGACCACAGAAACATTTTTGTGGTGATGCTGGCTGAATCCGACGGGAAAGAATAAGGAATTTTGTTTTACTAAAGTTTGGTTTTGCATGGCTTCCCCTCAGGACTTGTGTCAGTCGTCTTTACAAGGTTCTGAACTTGTTTTCTGTGATTTATTCTCTTATAAAATTCCCTCATCATTATTATTATTGCCTTATCCTTTTCTTTGTCTTGTTTTTACTCACAGACATAGTTAGAAACATAGTAATGTTTCTCTTTAGGCTGACACGAGAATATTTAAATCTATTTTTGGGAAAGTTATTTGGTTATAGGTCTAGGATTTAGGTACATTTCTGTGAATGTGCATCAGAAAAATAAACAAGGAACAGGAAGGTGATTTTCTGATAGATCACTCTCAAACTTTCTTTTATTTAAACTGTCGGAATCAGAAAAACAAATGGCCATTAGATAAACATTTCAGATGCAGGACTTAATTCTATGCTTTTTATTATACAATGAAGTGAAACAAGCACTTATTTAAGAACAATTATATTTTGTATTTAATTAATAAACATTTAGATTTTAAAAGTTCATTAAACAAAACAATCAATAAATAAATAATAACATTTATTAAAATATAATAAATTATTAATAAAATAAATAAACAAAACATCTGGATAAAGGAAAAGAAACGTTAATTTAATCTGGCTATAGTGGTTTTTACTGTAAAAGCAGATCAATTAGGAAGAATTCACAAATGGAAAAAGGAAACAGACTTTTTAATTGAACTAAGTTTTATTACAAGTGCGGTAGGGAGTCTCAATTCATCTTCAAGGACAAGTAAGCAAGAGATGCGTCATACCCTGATGAAATGGACGCAGAGTGCAGGTCTGGAGTTGACAGGAAGCTGTGTGTACGTGCATGGACGCATGAAAGACTCCTTAACTATTTGTCTGGATAAAGATACAGAATAGTTAATAAATTTTGATACGGGGAAACCACGAGATGGTTCCAAATCAATAAAATCAATCTAAATCAATAAATGTTTTGGTTTAGGTCTGTAATGAACGTTAGACTCAGGTTTGTATTGATTATGGTAAAGGTTTTGGTATCTGAAATAAATGAAAATTTAAGTGAGGTCCCCACTGTGTGTTGTGTGTGTGTGTGTGTCTGTGCCATGTTCATTGGTAAAGAATATGGTAAAGTTGTTGTTAGGGTTATAGTGTTTATGGTTAAGGTTTTGGTAAGTTTCCAAAAAATGATTAAAATTCTATGTAAAATCCCTTTACTGCATAACATGTGTGTGTGTGTGTGTGTGTGTGCATGCAAAATACATGCAGAATATCGTAGAAAAAAAAAAGAATGGTTTAGTTTTCCGGTAAGTGTTTTGAAACTCTTCTGAGAATTAATAATCGACTTGAGTATCCTGATCTCTTGTTAATGCACTCTGATTGTTTTTGATTAAGCACTCTGTGTTTTCTGTTAATCTGTTCTTACATACTGTTCGCGGAATCACACGCACAAAATGCCTGATTTCACAGTGAAAGATTTCAAGAAAGTGATTTTAATAATCTTTAATAATTTCCTGTATATGTTCATGCATGAAATGTTTTTAAACTTTTAAATATAAAACTAAAGAAAAGACTGTCAGTTTGATCAGTCAGTAAAAAAAATGACTGTCAAACACTATATACAACATTTTACACAGTTTATCCTGCAAAAGTTGCTTTTTAAAAAATGTCCCGACGTTTTAGAAATAAGATCACATAATCATTATTTTTTTAAAGGTGGCATTGGTTGTGATTTGGCTTTATTTTGGAGATCATAGAGATGCTCACTGATCATGTAAGAATCATCTAAGAAGGTCCACTTTTTTATTTTAAATTCTTGCTATGAACCAAGCCGTACCTTTGTGGAATTAATAAAAATAATTTACAGCTTTGTAAACAAATGAATTTTAGATAAACTGTTGCTATGGTGATTTCAAGGTGTATTTTGGGACTGTGTCCTTCTGAGGATCCAGATACAGACCAGATTAAGATTCCTGAGCAAGTTAGGTTCTAAATATTAAATGTTGTACTATCAGTTCAAACTTAAGCCTTTAGAAAAATCTGCCATGCAGAATTATACATCACACCATACATTACAGTGGTCATGAGGTATTATCTTCATGCACCGAACCAACTTATCACAGTATGAGTTTTATCTTTTTTTCACTTATATTCACATTTCTGCTACTTCTTTTTCACCTATTCTTTACTTATTCTTTGATTCTTCTGTTCCAAGGTTACTTTGCTGGAGCTGTGGGTGTCAGTCTGACCTCTGTCGTATGTGAATGTAGAGCATGTTGTGTAAGCAACAAAACCCTGAGACTGTTCTTGAAAACTGTGCCATCTTACTTAACCTTTAATTTCAGGGTTTGTGGAGGATTGGCAGTAAAACGAACGAGCTGAATGCAGGTCTAAATAAATAATACCTGCAAATTGGTCTTTACTGAAAGCCTGACATGTTAATCAGCTCCGACGCGAAATTAAACCCATTAGTCCTCTGCTGCTGTACGTCAGTCAATTAACCCAGTTCCCGTAATGACGGTTTTCAGTTTTATACTCAGTCACTTACTCCCACTGCAAACGGAGTTTGAAACAAAATCCGTGAGTCATGAAGGTCAGTACATCAGCTTTTGACACACCAACTCACAGCACAGATCTTTTGCTTTATCTCCCACTATACCAAATTGCCTTTAAACTGACAACAAGCTGGAAAGTTATTTATACTGTTAGGAGAAAATAATGGTTATTGCAGGTTTTGTTGGGACTGATTGATAGTTTATGGTACTTCAGATTACTACAGCATACAGACGTGAATGCAAAACTTGAACCCTGAGGCTGTAATGAGAGCAATTCAGGTCCTTTCCCAGTATTAGTGTAGCTAATGTTCCTAAAGTGCTCAGTGAGTATAATTTCAGCAACATGCCTGCATTGTAAATGCCACATTACTCACCTACAAACACTGATAGGAGGATGACATTAGATAAAATAACTCATTATGTGCCACCCACACAGATCACTGAAAGGACAAAGACGGTGCTTGAATATTTCATTTTATTTTATTTTATAGTGGATATTACACCCTGTATGCACAACGGTTTGTGAAATACTATTACAAATAAATACATTAGGGGACGTATTGCTGATGTTTAACTGCAGTGCCTCTTTGCTATCTTGTTTTAATATTTGTTTTTTAACAAATATTTTGCTGTAATTTGTTTAGTATTGCAGGACAATTACTAAAACATTCTGCACAAGATTGTACAATAATTCTGTTGTTATTCCTACATGCAATTTGTTTTAAATCGTTAACACATTCAGCTTTTTATCAACCTATACCGCCCTCTGCCGAGCTTTATGTGTAATAGCATTTCCAGCGGTTAAAAATCCAAAAGCATTTCCATACAGAACTTCTTTAGTTTCTTACAAGTAAAAGATGCAAGAATGTTCTTAAATATCACACTGACAGAACAGAAGCACAGTGTGCAAGCTGTATTTACTTTTTTTTAGTTCTATATTTATTTGGAAGAGCCATTATAAATGTTTACATTCTGCCAGATTTTACTACTTAGTATCCACAAGTAGAAGTTGAATTGAACTAATAAGATTTAATTAAATATGACATTTGAAGACATGTAACATAATGTATAATATCACACAGTGTTTTCACTATCATTGTTTTGCTAAATTAAATAAGATAGAGATATTTAATTTAGTAGTACGCTGTTCTCTGTTTCTTTACATGTTCAGCATGTTGACTGTACTCTCGCTCTTCAGTTTATAACCTTACATGACTTCACAGGAACAACTCCCCACTGGGCCATTTTTTCAAAAGGCAATCATCCCTGTGTTCTTGCTGTAGCAGAAGCAGTTAAGGAAATTATTGCCTCCATCTGGCATTGCTCTTATAGGCGACAAATTGTTCTGTCCTTCCAGGCATCGGCTGGTCAGCTAATCTTCAGGTAAAATGAGTTACCCTCCCCTGTTGTCCACTGTGGCTGCTGAACCTAAAATAATATGTTGATCTCAGATCAGTGAGGCTTATCTCCAAATGCAGCACTTTGTGTGGAGATCAAAGAAGCGGGTTAGTGAGTGTGATGCAGGAAGTGTACAGGTTTTATAGCAGTTAAGACGCATCATGCTGTTACCAGGCAGAGGACTGAAAGTGCTTTAGCAGAGCACCAGTACCAACCTGTGCAGGGGCCCTGCTTCCATGGGGAGCCCAGCAGAGAGTATGGGATTTATGCTTTCCTGGAGCCAGGATTGTAGATTTGAACTATATTCCTGTGTGTGTGTGTGTTTACTAGATAATTTATATATATATATATATATATATATATATATATATATATATATATATATATATATATATATATATATATATATATATATATATACACACACAGTATATATATATATATATATATATATATATATATATATATATATATATATATATATATATATATGGCGGCACGGTGGCTTAGTGGTCAGCACGTTCGCCTCTCAGCGCTAGGGATTCCCGGTTCGAATCCCCATCTAGGTGGAGTTTCCATGTTCTCCCTGTGTCTGCGTGGGTTTCCTTCGGGTTCTCTGGTTTCCTCCCACAGTCCAAAAACATGGATCAAGTCAATTGAATTCTCAAAATTGCCCCATATAGAGTGTCTGTGTGAGTGAGTGTGTGCCCAGCGATGGATTGGCGCCCTGTCCTGGGTCTATCTGCCCAGCGCCCGAGATGTTCTCCCCTGGATGGGCATGGGGAACCCCACCGCGACCCTAATAGAGGATAAAGCGGAAGATAATGAATGAATGAATGAATGAATGATATATATATAGTTATTTATACATGATTTCATTCATTATACCAGAATATGAAAGTATACCAGGTTATGACTAGGATTGAGGTCTAGTCTTTGTGGGTATTACGTTACAGTGTCGTGGAGTGAGGTCGCCATCAAGAGGAAAAGCCTGGAAATGACATGCTCGCAAAAACAGCAAACCAGCATGTTTCTGGCTATCCCTTCAGGGATTTTTAATTTCAACCTTCAGAGCTGGGAAAGTTACAATCAAGCCAGCAATTCCAACCACAGCCCTTAAATTATTAGCCTTTTTCACCACAACACTGAGTTCACAACTTAGATTTAACTGGGCCTTTTATTGTTTACTCATAAACCTTTCAAGTGTTTGGATCTGTCATTCTGTCTGAAGTTAACTAGAACCATATGAGTTTAGCTAAGATGCGTCCATTAATGTTATTATCAAGGTTTCCATGTGGATGTTGAAACCAAACCAAAAAGCTCGAAAGCATCCACAGTGTCCGTGGCCAAAGAAACCACTTTACAGAATGTTGTTAAGAGTTTTTAAATGATTAACTGTGTGTTACAGCGAAATGAGCTTCCTATTGTCGGCATATAAAATATTTCTGCCACATGTTTTCTGCATCTATTTCTCTAATGTCTTGCTTTACTTCTGTACTAAACCAAACTTCTACTGCCTTGTCTTTACGGCCTACAAAAGTATGGGTGTGCATACTGGGGCCATTTCAAATTTTTATTTAATTCTTAATTTGTAAGGTTTCATAAAAATTGCACTTATCCAGATTCCTCTAACCACAAAAAGTTTAAGTATTAAATCACTTAGGATCTTCTTGCTGTGAGGTGGAAGTGCTAACCACTGCACCACTGTGCCATCAAGAATATGATTCAATAAATCTGTCAGATTAACTTTGTTCTTTATAGTTATTTATATAAAATGGTTTTAGATTAGATTCAGGTTTTCACAACCACATAATCGTGGACACGATAACCCAGTTTGGCCATGCTTTATTCTTCCTCCACCAGACTTATGATCTAAAAGCCTAGTTAAGTTTCAGTGCTGCACAGACCATCAGCAGTTTGCTAATAAACTTAATCTGTATTGAGGGTCAAATGATTGTGAATGCAATTTCCTATACTTCTATAGACGTTCTATACTTTTTGTGTGTACACTTATTTCAATTCCGCATAAGTGCTTTTGCAGCTCTAAACTATTGTAGTTGGAACTTAAATCCCTTGAGGGCAGGATTAGAGCCAAGCTTTGGGGTGTCAGTGCAGATGGAGTATTTATTAAATATGACAGGCCCTGTAAGCATCGACTCCCTTTCATGAGTTACAGCACTACATACAAATATCTTTTCTCTTCCCCTCTTTTCTTTTTCTTTTCACAAATAGCGCTTTATTCTTAGCTTAATACGTCTGCTTACGTGCAATGGCTAAATCAGTCCATGCAACAGCAGGTCTCAGGGGTGTTATGAGCCAGAAACACCTGGAAAGCCTTCCGACTCTGGCTCTTGTGATTCAAAATCTTGCTCTAATACTCCTCTGGTTCTGCCATTACTCTTAATTGCCCATGTGTTTCTTATAAGGCACCCTTATACGCTGCAATGCTCACCACTATTGTCAACAAAGTTTAGGATTTGGGGATGTTATGGTTAGTATTTTGCTCGCTTGAGATTTGTATTAAAATTCATTAGCTAATCTAAATGCACGGAGTTTATTATGAGCATGTCTTTTTTTTATTACTTTCAGGTTTCTATATAGCATGTGAATTTTTTTTCTTTTGAGAGCACTACTGTAGCATTCCCCTGAGTTTCAGTGAGCTAATTAGAGGTAAAAAAAAAAAAAAAAAAAAAAAAAAACTTTAACAGAATACCATGAGTGAATCATGCATTTGATTTAAATCTTTCCTTCTTATTCTAAATGATGCCAGCTCCGTGTGTTGCCACAGTGTCACTCATTTTTTTAAAATGAAGTTTATTTTAGTTTCTCAGCTTTCACTTTGGGTCTATGTTTTCCTTTTTAAAGAACTACTTTTTCTTTTTTTTTTTTTTTTGGCAAATCTCTCATGATTATTAACTTCATGTAGAAATTGCTTATATTCACAAGAAACCCCATTTTCAGAAGCAACATTCTCACAAATTTTGTTTCATGATTCATAATGAATAATAATTTTATACCATTTTGTAAGAGAGCTTTTACATGAGCTCTTAATGAATGAGCAATGATTTTTACATATACAGTGCACTCAAAATTTAGTATACAGCCTTCTCAATAGTGTGGATGCTGTTAAATCTACAAGGATCAACAATAGACAAATGTGTTGTGTCTCAATACATTTGTCTATATAGTTTTGAAAATGACTTTAGTGCTGTATAGTGACTTGTTACAGTTCATAAGATTTTTTTTGTTGTATCTATTTATTGTTTCTACAAATAATTTGTAAAAGGTAATGAAATGATTAAGTGGTTTAGTTTAAATAGAGCAGTCGAATCAAGGCACAAAAGCAATGATTGCATTACAGATTAGTTCTCTCCCTCTCTCACTCCTCCTCTTCCTCTCCCTCCCACAGCATAACTCAACCTTTATTTTAGTCTCATAAGTATTATAAATTCTGACCAAAAGGTCACACTGTACCACATTTTGCTCCAGATGCATTTCACAAGTCCTAGGAGAGAAAGATGGCCGTGTGTGTGTGTGTGTGTGTGTGAGATCATGATTAAAAATGATAACAAGATAATAAGAGTGTTTAAATGTGTTGTTTTCTAAGTGATTATAATGAAATGAATGACTAAAAAACTATTTATTTTAACTATTTAAAACTGTATTTATAAATATAAATCATATAGTTAAATGCTGTCACTTCTCTTACAAGAGACTCCATTAATAAACTACAGCCCTTTCTGTAGCCACTTACTGACCGAATAAAGGTAGTGGTTCTGTGGTCTATTCCGTATCACTGTCATTGCCAAACCTGTTAACTTATGCACTGAATGTGCATGTTGCAGTTGGAACAGAAAAGAAAGCCCAGTGACTACTGGAAAAATGTCTTTGTATGATGCAGCATTGACTTTACTTTGAAAACACATCAGATTTCCACATGCTTTTGATTTAGCTCCTTAAAAACAAGATTATTATTATTCTATATGGTTAAACCATAAATGTTAACATAACAGAAGACTGATGGGTAAAATAACATTTGCATGATCTCATCCTGCCATTAATTTAGCATTTTTATTTTAAACTTCCTTTTTTATTAACTTTTTTAAATTTGCAATTCATTTTTGAACCTCTTGTCCTCTCACCCACCCTCGCTTCGTTTTCTGATCATAGCTGATTTATGCAGTGACTCTGCCGTGGCCCGTAACTGTGTCATCATGCTGGATGATTTAGTGGAACACTAAGGCTGGACCGTGGGGTTTGAGCCAGAACTCTGGGTCTTGTCTACAGGGAGAAACCGCTCAGAGTCTACAAGAAGAGCAGTGAAAACAACTCCCTCATACTGTCGGAAGGATATGTAATGAAAGGAGATAACAGAATAAATAGGAACTGACAAAGAACAGACTGTGCCCCATATCTGCCCAAAGGCATTCCCTTACATTTAAAGAAGAGCATGTTTAATCAGTACATTAAGAATGGTTTTTAGCCAAGCTTACAGCAAATAAGGCAGTCAGCGTGTCCTCTCCATCACACGGAGTCATTAGGGATATGCAGTAACTCATACAGTTCGTCTGTGCTGGTAAAAAAAAAAAAAAAAAAAACTCTTCTAGTGACACATTGACCACTTTTAAAATGGGAAAAGTGACTTTCTTGTCCATTAAGCTGTAATTTGAGAAGCCATATAAAGTATAGATCATTATGGCACTTTGATGATTCTACAGTTAAAACGGGTCATAGTCATGAATGGAAAAGAAGATTTCTGACGTCAGTGCTTTTTTAAACAGAATCCTGCCCATCATTAAAAGTGGGATAATACATTATAGAACACCTGATATTGTAATAATGACCGGCAGTATACTGTATTGACGGCAATATCTTTATCTAAAGAAACACTGTGTAGATCATCGCTCTATCCTCGCCAAATAGAAAATTTCTTTCTGGACCACTGAGATTCCTAAAGGCCCAAATGCACAAAATTCATTATATACATTTATGGCTTTTACAGAATGGAAAGCCTTTAAATGACATTTAAATACTTTTCCAGTACTTCTTTTCAGTTCATATAAATCATCTGATATTCCTAATTATTTGTACACCACCCTTAAACCTTTAACAGCCCCCATTTCCCCCTGGTGTTAGAAAAAAAATACAACTTCGTCTAAAAAAAATTATTTTAAAAGGTAATCATTACCTAAAGATTATTTTTTTAAAAACTCAATACAGGTACAATCTGTATGAAATCTTCTTTAATGTATGTATTTAGATTTGGAAGAAAACAAAACCAGACAAATGAAGAACATACAAATAAATCCTAATCCTCTCCTTCTTTAAAGGGATGTCATAGTAATAATGAGATGTCTTTGAAAACTGTCAGAATGATTACTTTAATAGTAAAGTAGAGAATAGACCATGCCACTTTAATATACTCCTTCACTGGTTCAATCTCACTCTTCTTGAGAGTAATACTGTGAAGTCCGTCCCTTCTTAGTTATAACCACACCTGAATAAACATTTCTCTGCTCTGATAAAATACTAGAACGATGCTGACATGAGGGCCGCTTTGGCCAGGCCCCATTGACCAAGGCTGAACCACACCAAGCTTTCCGACTGACCTACAGACCAGAGATTTCCCTCGGCCAGACTGGGCTGACCGCACTCGGGTGTGGGAATGTCGTGGGAATAATCCATCCTGCTGTTTCCATCACCCGAAAACTGCTTCCTGGCAAAAAACCTTTTTTCCAGCCATGTCCCCAAGGAACAGAAGGGTTGCAGAGGGCCGTTAATGAGGTGGAACACAGCATCTTGCATGCAAGGGATTCCACTCACCTGAACAGCAAGCAGTTTGAAGTGGTACGATGTTGGAAGTGAGCCATGTTACTCAGCTAGTGCCCATTGCTCATCTGGTTTTGGAAAACAAACTTGATCAAAACACGGCGGAACGTACATGTTTGATAGCAAACTTAGACGAAAAAGTGCTGCAAATTTGCGTGACTTACATTCCTCTGCCACTAATTTAACACACCTGACTTTACTTAAAAGATAATTATTAGACCCTTTGAGCAGAGCCAGGCAGCATTATATTTAAATTGCTGAGGTTCTTTTAGACCTCACACTCGTGCAGTATGAAGGGCTTTGTAGAAAACAAACAAGAAATGCTTATTCATCCCTTCAGATGCTGTAACTATCGTCTATGGAAAAGGACAGCAGATAAATGGATATAATTGCTCTTTTATAGCCACAAATAAAATATTTATTGTAATATAAAGTTCCATCATATAAAGTATCTTTAAAATTATCATATATCATAGTATCTATTGATGTTGGCTGTAGTTTCATCGATCTCTTTAGTCTTTCTTCCTTCCCACAGTTGTGAATGGGGAGTAAATAAGTATTGTATATTGACCTCTTGACTAATGGCTGCAAATCCACTTTTACAGCAATGCACTGTAACATAATGCTGCAGACAGGCATAATGGCTTATTGCTAAAGTAACATAAAATAAATTAAAGTGCAGACTGACCCACCCAATAAAGGACCACTGTCTAATTACATTCTGAAATGCAGTTTATGAAAAACTAGACTATTTCAACACCTGCAGTACCATTGCTATTTTTTTTTTATCTTTTTCCATACTTGAAATCTTGCTAAAGGGACTTATCAGGATGGATTTATTTCATTCCTGTTAAAATGCTCTGCTTATCAGGGTTTTATACTAAACTCATGTGGAATATCAGTGGTAATCTGAGTGCTGACACTGGCATCAGCAGCAGAGTTTTAATTTGAACGGACAAGTGTGTCAACAATCCTCAAGCTATCAGTTAATTGGCAACACAAGTCTATTATACAACACTCGTAATAAATTTTGTTGTGTGTCATAACTGAGGACGAGACCCTAATTAAAATGATCTATGTCACAAAGTGATTAAACTTAATAAATACTAACTTCTGACAATCTCAGGACAAATTTCGAGCTTGTTGTGTTCTTTCAGCCTCCTCCCTTAAGCTGAAACCCTATTATTTGTTGCTTATTATTGGCTCTGGTCTTCAGCACATTTTATATTCGACCTTCTGCCACACATCTTTTTTTCAGAAGAACAAGAGCGCCACCAAGTGTCAGTGTTTTCATGTATTCAGAGAATTTGCTTAGTAAATTCAAAAACCGCAAAACAGATTCCTACATGACAAAATCAAAACAAATCATCTACTAGCAACACTTTGGGCTTATTTTATTCCAGGGTTTTCCCCACAACTGCTTTCCCAGTATTTAAACTCATAGACCTCTTTTTATTTCTTATTGTTTGGCTCTAACTGCTGAAGTCTGTCCAACGCTGTCACAATGATTCTCCAGCCCTTCACAGAGCAACCACGTTCTTCACTCTTTTATGACCAAATTTTCTCTTTTGCTATCTTTTACTCAGTGTGATCTGTTTGGGAAGATGACTTAAACTGAGGGAAGTAATCAAGGATCTGTCTAAAATAAATAAATACATTATTTGCCTTAACATTTTAAGCACAATTAATATAAATTATTATGTACACTGTGGCACAATTAATGCAAGTAAAAGAGTAACTTAAACACCTTTACAAGATTAGACCTGCCTCTCAGTTATTGCAGGCTGCAGATACCAATAAGAATTGAGAGTTCAGACAGCAACAGGACTAAAATATCCCCCCAGCCTGTTTCAAGGACTCAGAAAAAAAATTCACTCATGTTTTCATTTCTGAAAATTCTTTTTTTTTTTTTTAATGTTCATGTGGTGGCTGAAATACGACCAGCCTGTGCTTTATAATTGCCTGGACTGATTTAGCCTTGAAGTATTCCACAATTATACTGCAGCAGTCTTTCTTTCTGCCTTGCAGTTTAGTAGAGTGGGTTATGTGAAGCCGTGGCAACCATTAAATAGTGTGTTTTATTTACTTTGTCAGTGGGAGAGACATTTATGCAACTGCCTGAATGTGAGCCTGAGTGTAGTCTGGTAAAAATCAAGCTCTGACCATTCATGAAATTATGGTAATTTATTTCTAGGGTGCTTATTTAATGGTGCCATGGTCAAGATGGAATATGTATATGTGTGTGTGTATGGTTTTAATATACTGTGTGTACACTGTGCTGATTGTGTTTAATATCTCTAAAAGTTGGACTTATAAATATATTTTTAAAAGAAATTAGATTGAGCTACTATTAGGTACATAATTAGATGTGTGACATTAATTCTCAATGATCTGATCTGCAGGTTATTAGAACAGCAACAGTGTTAACTTAAAAAAATATGTATATAACTTTAAAAACAAAATTACAGCCTGCATCACCAAAACATAGCATTTAATCATGAACACAAAAACACAACGCACAATCATTAAATGTAAGGAACCACTGCAAGCACCAAATAAACAATACAAATATCTTAAACATAAGTGTGTTTTTACACAACAATGTAAACTGAAATTAATGCACCTTTTGAAGTGAATGGATTTGACACAGATGATGAAAATTGATTAAAGGATCAAAACTACACTGTTTCAAAAAAGCAGCACCGATTCTACTGCTGTCATCAAATATGATCTTTTAAACGTGTGTATGCTATGCATGTTATCATACAACACCAGTTATGATGACTGTGTCATTTCTCATCAAAAATCTATGAACTTTTAAACTTTTAAATGTGTTTGGAAATTCAAGACATTGCATTTACATCCTTGTATAAATTACACATTTCATTAATCCTCTAGTAGTGAAATCCTCTCTCTTTTCTACATGTTGATTTCTCTCCTCATGGCAAGGTTCACTTCACAATTTACACAGTCTATGTGAATGAGGGTGATACTGTGTTAAATAATGTCTTATTTAAGGCCCAAAAGACCATTTTGCAGAGTCAGGGTTTGGCTCTTAAAAATGTGTGAATGACCGACTGTAATGATGGCACCTTTGAAGGTTTTGCACAGACCATACTGAAGCTAAAGCATTTTTCCCCACAAAAGCCAAAGTGTTCATTAGTTAAAAACAATTGAGAATCTAACACTGACTGAGTGCTTGTAGAACAGGACTCATACTCACCCTGTGAACAGAGCAGGTTTATCTATTTACTTTTCAAGATATAAATCTACTATAAAAATAGACTGGTAGTAATTCTTAAAAACATGTTAAGTATGAAACCAAAGTAAGAGTATTTTAGAGTAACATTTAAAGTCGACTGGTAGACAAACGTCCTGGAGATGGGCTTCGGCTGCAACTGGACCGCTGACCGAGACAAAATGTAAGAAGAGAATAAGTCTACAAAGCTTCCATAAGTATAAGAAATTGTTGCTTTTACACAGTGAATACACTTACAAGTGTGCGAGTCGGGCTCTCTGAGCGAGTACGCACTGGGCTGGAGCTGCGACTTCTGCTTCTCCACTAGCACACAGGACAGATACGATTACATCACGAACACAGGCAGAACAAAATTATACAATATAAGTGCACATCTAAGCCTGCAGGCTAATAAGAGCTAAATTATTTTAGTTTTAATATTAAGCCCATTTTTGAAGTCTTCTTTTCCAATACATTTATTAACAATAACAAACACTATTTAAATAACCTTAAATATAGAGTTATAAAATTGTGTTATACCAGAGCCCCTCTTTTGGTGACAGCTTCTCCTTTGACTATAACAGTGTCACCCTCCATCAGCACAGGCCACACATGATACGCCACCAGTGGAGCAGTAAACTCTGAATCATAACTTCGTCTGTACCTGACAATGAAAGACAAGAGAGATCAGGTTGGAGAAAACCTCTTTTTACATGTACATACAACGCCTGGCCAAATATAAGCTATTCTATGGACTTGAGTGTAATGATGTGGGGAGATTTTAAGACTCATTCATTCTGTTTAAATCGTGAAAGAGGGGTCCAAGGGTGCATGAGGAATCACTTTGTATGTTTAGTTATATACTTACTTAATGTCACTGTAGAGTTCTCCATCTGAGCTGAAGGCGAGGTCTAGTGGAGGATCCAGCGTCTGCATAGCAAAAGCAATTTTACACATTTCTTTGATGAAACTACTGATGAGCATGAAGTCCACTTCAGGAGGAAATGAAATTCGTGGGTTGACATTCATTGAGTTGATAACATCCTGCAACAAAGGAAAAAAATGTACAGGGTTACATAAAATCTAATGTTAATCCGTTTGGTTGGAGCTGACATTCCATAAACACATTTGATCCAACAATGCCCCCTAGTGTACTCCCGCAGAGTTGCATTTGAATAAATCACTGAACGCATAGCCTTATGTAAAAACATCAGTAGTTACAGTATATTTAGTATATTTTATTTTATATTTTACATATTTTAAACATTTTACTATCTGATTTTTTTTAGTTTGTCATTTTGACTTGTGATCTTGTTGGATATAGTACATAATGTTTTAATATTTTTAAATATCTATAATCATGTTCCATATTCCAATTATGTTCAACAGTCTGTAGAACATACATTGACACTTGATTGCACATCGTAGAGGTCAAGGTTTCTGACAATGTGATCCACTACAGCATCCTCCAGGGTCTCAGGTCCAATGTGTTTTGGTGAAAGTGTTTTCCTCACACGCAGCTTAAAGTGACGATAGGCGAGTTTAGCGACCTGAAATGACTCCTGTTAACATAAAATAACAGATCAGTATATATTTTGTTTTGTTCCAAAGCTTATTGGTTAAAAATGCATGCTTTCTAATGATCTGGTATGATTCTCGTGACAGAAAAAGTGGCATGAACACAAGTTGTTTTGTACCACAGCAGCAATGAAGATGATCCTTTGTACTGTCTCTGAGTCATCAATGTAGCGACGTAATAAACTTTGCGCCTCCAGACGTGCAGTGGCATACAGATCTGAGAAGCGTGAAACGAGCCGGGCGTGTCGGGACGAGCTGGTGAGCTGGGCCCGTGTAGGAGAGTTGCTTCTCACTGGGCTGCTCGTACGACTCCGCCGAGCAATCGGGCTGGGAGAACGACTTCTTACTAGCCTAAGGTTAAACAAATGATCACATTAAGGTCCTGTGCTGTGTGTATTGTAAACTCTTTCTTACTATTCTGTGAAATAGAGTAACAATCTGTAATTCTACATTCAGTCATCTAAGCTGATCCCTTGTGTATAGTATTTAAGGTTCGGCACTTCTGTGTGTCAGAGAGCCTGGGTGTTTTGTATCTCACCTATCCTGTAGCATGGTTTTCTCAGCAGTGAGAAAGGTCACCTCCTCCCTCAGTAATCTGACCTGTCTCTCATAGTCCTCCAGCCCGTCCAGCTTCCTTTTATAAAGCTCTACCTGATCATCAGCTGTCCGCAGCCTGCAAGAATATACAACACATTGTACTGATTACAATTCTAGATTGACAAGTCCCTAATTCACTCAAAATAATGGATATACATCCAAATGGCTTTGTTGTCTGTGTGAGAATTTTACGAGTTATCTGAGTTTGTCTTTATATTTTCCAGAAATCCCACCCAGAGAAGTTTAGGTGCTGTATGTTTAGGAATAGTACTCACTCTGCTTTCAGATGCAGTATCTCATCCTCTGTGGCGAGTAAAGTCGTTGCTGATCTGTTTTTCGTAGAGTCAAGTTCACTCTTAGCATCAGCCAACCTGAGAACACAACAGTGCGTATTGCATATGGTTTTAATTACAGCTTATTGTTACTTTTTATTAATATTGAATGGTTCCTGTGTGTTTAAGATTTCTAAAAGGTGACGTCTGTTTAGTGATACTGACTCCTGTTTAACAGAGTCCAGCTCTATACGTGTCGAGCAGAGTTGATCTTCCATCTTCTGCATGTCGCTTTCATGAGACAGTGAAAGTTCATGAATCTTTCGCTCTTTCTCTGCATTGTCCTTAAAAATATTTTTGAAAAGGGAATATTGCGAATGTTTAGATCTTTAGATGTTTAGTTCCAATTTACACTTAAAATTATTTTCCTTAAAAACTATTGGAAATTGTACAAATTGGCTTCATAGATGCTTAAGCTTACCTGCATCAAATTGAGACTGGTGTCTTGGGAAACAGAGGAGCTTCCTAAGCTAAAGCAAGTCCCCAGCCATGGCAACAAGCGGGTTTTCAGTGTGTCCACTCCGGCGTAGTGACCGCCTTCAGAGTCAGGACAGAAACCAAGGTGTTAGTCAGATGTCAATTACAAACAGCCTCGTTTAAAGGTTGGAAACGTCGTCCTGACTGAGATTTGTACCTTCTTGTGCGGTGAGGTTGAGAATAGAAAACAGTTGTCCCTGAATCTTTGAGGTGAGTTCCACCAGCTCACAGCACCGGTTTAGGTTCTGCTCACATGAGATCACCTGTGGGAAGCAGCTGATATCATCTGGCCAAATTTGATTTTAGTTTTTCAATAATAATCTGGTATATTTTAAGTTACAGCACGGTGGCTTAGTGGTTTTAGCACGCTCGCCTCTCAACGCTAGGGATTCCCGGTTCGAATCCCCATCTGGGTGGAGTTTCCATGTTCTCCCCGTGTCCGCGTGGGTTTCCTCCGGGTTCTCCGGTTTCCTCCCACAGTCCAAAAACATGGATCAAGTCAATTGAATTCTCAAAAATGGCCCCATATAGAGTGTGTGTGTGAGTGAGTGTGTGCCCAGCGATGGATTGGCGCCCTGTCCTGGGTCTATCTGCCCGGCGCCCGAGACGTTCTCCCCTGGATGGGCATGGGGAACCCCACCGCGACCCAACCCCTAATAGAGGATAAAGCGGGAGATAATGAATGAATGAATGAATGAATTTTAAGTTACACGGAAAGTTAACCACAAGTTACAACAATTACCACGCGTGTGTTTTTTACTACAATGATCACTTTATTGGAACGTTACACACGAAACTCAGATGATTCCTCTGTATTTTGTTTAAACGGCTCTGGCGGACCTGGCGCGCACATCTGCGCATGTGCGGTTGCCTTGACAGCCGCGTCCGTAGCAACCGGTTAAATCAATGCAGGAGAAAAATGACCCCGTTAAAAACCCAACAACAAACAACATTTATACTGAAATAAAGTTCCCGCCAGCGTCGATGTCATGACTGTTACTAAGAACATTCAGTAAATTAAATGTTTGAACGTGTAATTCCTGCAGGACGCTACGTGACGCTGTTCCACGCTGTTCTTTGAAAGTAAACTTACATGGTAGTCTTTGTACCAAGCTTCCAGTTTCTGTTGCAGGACGCTGTAAGAGGACGAGTGGACCAGTCTCCGCAACGTGTCCGCCATGGTGTCTGTCCACTTAATCCCGAGCCAGTCTGCACACCTCCCTGAGCCACGGCCTGAGCCCCGCCGCCTGAGCCCGCTATTTATACGACCCGTGAAAGCAGAGGATGCTACGGACGCGACTTTAGTTGTGGCAACGCCGTGATCTGCCCCACGGAGGGGGGAAGGCAGGAGTTAAACCGGTCTTGGTTCGAATCTAAACACCAGACAACGAACTTCATACCCGAGAGCGCTGTAACTGAGCTCCTGTTCAGCAGCAGCACGTGTGAGGGTGTTTGTTTGTGTGACGTCCTGTGGTGTTGAGTGTCCCATCAGTGGCTCTGTAGATCAGATTATTCATTCATTCATTATCTCCCGCTTTATCCTCTATTAGGGTCGCGGTGGGGTTCCCCATGCCCATCCAGGGGAGAACATCTCGGGCGCTGGGCAGATAGACCCAGGACAGGGCGCCAATCCATCGCTGGGTACACAATCACACACTCAAACACACTCTATATGGGGCAATTTAGAGAACTCAATTAACTTGATCCATGTTTTTGGACTGTGGGAGGAAACCAGAGAACCCGGAGGAAACCCACGCGGACACGGGGAGAACATGGAAACTCCACCCAGATGGGGATTCGAACCGGAAATCCCTAGCGCTGAGAGGCGAACGTGCTAAACCACTAAGCCACCGTGCTGCCCTAGATCAGATTACATGATAAATATTGATCCCTTTTTGGAGGGTTCCTCTAAGGAAATTAAGACTCCTGTAGCTTCATAACAGTGAATAGAGGAGGGATATATGTACATAATAAAAATAGAAAGATAGAGATATGAAAATGATTATGATGTTATTGCAAGTATCCCACTTTCGTATACTTTTCCCATTCCCAACCTTTGTCCTTACCCCCCAGAGAGACGTATAGTCTGGTGGCATGAGGAACTAAGGGGTTTTAAAGTCTGTTGGTCCTGCATTTAGGAAAAAGCAATCAGTCCCCTGATTTTTAATGAAGGTGTGCAGAGGGTGACTGGCATCATCCTTAAAGTCCAGCCGTTTATCCACAATCCTCTCCTCTGCCACAATCCCACCTTATTAAGAAACACTTATAATTTAGTCATTATTTTGGTGAATTGTAAACTTTAGTCATTGCATCCATGCAGGCCGATTCTTTAGGTCATGACATTAGGTCATTTAGCAGACACTTTATAAGAAAAAACATGAAGCGTGAAGCGATGAGGGTAAAGGGCCTTGCTCAAGGACCCACAGTGGTAACTTCCGTGATTTTCAGTTTTAGGGTGAAGTTGTGTAGGATGCGGAACGGTGGCTAAGTGGTTAGCACGTTCGCCTCTCAGCGCTATGGGTTCCTGGTTCGAATCCCCACCTGGGTGGAGTGTCCATGTTCTCCCCGTGTCCGCGTGGGTTTCCTCCGGGTTCTCCGGTTTCCTCCCACAGTCCAAAAAACATGGCTTTGAATTCAATGAATTCAATGAACATGAATTCAAGTCAATTGAATTCTCCAAATTGCCCCATATAGAGTGCGTCTGTGTGAGTGAGTGTGTGCCCAGCGATCTGCCCAGCGCCCGAGGCGTTCTCCCCTGGATGGGCATGGGGAACCCCACCGCGACCCGAATAGATGATAAAGCGGAAGATGATGAATGAATGAATGAATGAATGAATGAATGAATACAGTAAATGATTAAACGTTAACCTTATTAGTCGCGTCTTTGCTGCCCTCTAGTGTACATGTTTTGTTCTGCATCACATGTCTTTATTTCTGTGGCTTTCTCGCTCATACAGCCAAACTTGCCGCTCTTTAAAATACGTTTTTAAAAGTTGTTTTTAAGTTAACCCGTCGATATTTAAAGGTTTTAAACGTGTTCTTTCTTTAATACAGCAACGGTTCGGGAGCTTTCTTTTATGCCACCGGAAGCCGAGGCTCAGTCGAGCTACAGAACGGCATTCCCATAATGCATAGCACGTCGGTTCCTTTAATCTACCGCATTGAGTTTTTTTTAATTTAACAGGCGTGTTATGACGTCAGACGTTTTATTTCTATTAAATGTAGAGTTTCACTAATTAATTTATCTTAGTAACAGTCAGATCACCATCCTATAGAAACGCATTGCTTCCGATGGGCTGCTGATTGCGACGCTCGGATCAGTATACACTCATGTTTCTCTTCAGATCGTATAAATCTTTCGCCTTTTACTAAAGATTTCCGTGGGGAGGAACATCATGAGTATCAACTAATTTTTTGATGCCCGGCTGAAAGGCTGGGCTTCCTTTCAAAGTTTAAAAGCAGAATTTATCTTTTTATTTAAACGTTTCGTGTGGAATTGTGTTTTTGAGAGTATACTTCTTTTTGTTATGTTTGGTTTACGAATTGTTACGTTTCATAAAAAACGGTCAGAAGTCGGCTCTTTCGTTCCGAATTAATTTAATGCGTTTTATTGGGTCATTTATTTATTGTGTGAGTTATTGGACGCTTTTATCCAAAGCGACTTACAAGGTGAGCACAGGGTTCATCACAACATCCCTGGAGCAATGAGGGTTAAGGGCCTTGCTCAAGGACCCACATTGGTAACTTCAGTGGACCTGGGATTTGAACCCCCAACCTTCAGATTGATAGCCCAACACCCTGACCACTGAGCTACCGCTCCCTCATTTTACTGAATAGACTGTAAAATATCATTCATTCATTCATTATCTCCCGCTTTATCCTCTATTAATGGCGGCACGGTGGCTTAGTGGTGGGGTTCCCCATGCCCATCCAGGCGAGAACGTCTCGGGCGCTGGGCAGATACACCCAGGTCAGGGTGCCAAACCATCGCTGGGCACACACTCACTCACACAGACACATTCTATATGGGGCAATTTTTGAGAATCCAATTGACTTGATCCATGTTTTTGGACTGTGGGAGGAAACCGGAGAACCCAGAGGAAACCCACGGGGAGAACATGGAAACTCCACCCAGATGGGAATTCGAACCGGGAATCCCTAGCGCTGAGAGGAGAACGTGCTAAACCACTAAGCCAACGTGCCGCCATTAATAGAGAATAAAGCTGGAGATAATGAATGAATGAATGAATAATTCAGTCTGAATAACTAGTTTATCATCACACATCTTTATGTTAATGTCATTTTATGATGATTAAAAACTACATGTAAAGTTTAAAAGCTATTCATTCGTTGCGTGACGTTATTTTCACGTCAGTCTGAACGTTTCGTTTTTCTGATCACACTGCAGAACAAACACGTCTTTAAATATCGTGACTACTGATCGTGACCGTGATTTTATTCAGAAATCATCGACGTCACTGCCGACCTACAGGAAAAGTTCAACTAACAGATTCGCTCACACGGAGCGGCGCCACCGCGCGGCCACTGCACCTCATTACATACACAATTCATTCGTTGTTTTTTTTTTTTTTTTCAACCGAAAGAACCGACTCTCCGAAAAAGAGCCGAACGTCTCCCGCGGTGAACGCGTTTCGAACGCTGATTGGGCGGCGCTAAGACGGGTTTACCGATTTCCCACAATGCTCTGCGCATCTCCCTTGCAAGAAAAGAAAATGTTTAATAAATTTACTTAAAGGTTATAATTGTTTAAATAATGAAGAGAACCGTCATTTCGGAGTCTCACAGTTAGAACGCGAGATTAATGTGGAATGCGGAGTTTGACGGCGAGCAGATCACCATCTTGAGGAAGAGTATAGTCTTTAATGAGGAGTTGCTCTGGAACACGCAGGCAGTATACACTCATGTTTCTCTTCAGATCGTATAAATCTTTCGCCTTTTACTAAAGATTTCCGTGGGGAGGAACATCATGAGTATCAACTAATTTTTTGATGCCCGGCTGAAAGGCTGGGCTCCTTACAGAGTTTAAAAAACAGAATTATATTACTATGTTAATAATAGAAAGTCTTATTATTAGAGCTGTGCGACACCAAAAATGTGTCGATCCGATACCAACTAAATACAGGGCCAATATCGCGATATTCGATACCGATACTTTTTAATATTTAAGATTCATTGATCCAAAAGACCTAGCATAGAATTTCGCCAAACATTGTAGGTGACAACAAAATAATGTATCCCAATCAACATCTTTGTTTAGAAACAATGGAACATTAATAAAACAAAGTTTGGTTTAACGTGAGGAAAATATTTATTTTTGAGGTACAAAAGGAGAAACGACAAGACGAATATAAAGTAAAAATGCTCCCCTCACTCGACAGTTTTTTCTTCCTTTTTTTCTTTTTTTCGAACAGAATTGTTCTTAGGCAAAACAATAAAAAAGGAATTTTCACACACAAAAAACTTGAGTATCGATCTTTTTACGCAAGTATTGTTCAATACCAATACCAGCGTTGGTATCGATATTATCGATATTTGTATCGATCCGCACAGCTCTACTTATTATAACGTTATAAAGCTACTTTTAAAGTTTTCGAAATTGATAGAATACTAAACAGTTGGAAAGCCGTTCCATAGAGTTTTCTTATTGAACAATAATTTAAGTTGGAAAATCAAATGGCTCCTTTCAATGTTTAAAACAGAATTATGTTACTGTATTATTAATAGAAAGTCTTATTAAAAACGTTATAAAGCTACTTTTAAAGTCTTCGTAATTGTTAGAATGTATTAAACAGTTGGAAGCCGTTCCATTGAGTCATTTCAACTTAAGTTGGAAAATCAGCTGGAAATAGTCCAATAAATCTTTGCTATAAATACAATATATTGATATTTACTTTAATGTACATTATAGTGTGTTGATTTCAATTTAAGCGTTTTATTTTTCAGGTTACTTTTTTAACGATGATGTGGGGCAACGCTGAAGGAAAAACCTTATTTAACATAACTGTATTTTAGAAAGAGAACCGTCATTTTAGAGTCTCACAGTTAGAACGCGAGATGTTTGACGGCGAGCAGATCACCATCTTGAGGAAGAGTATAGTCTTTAATGAGCAGGTGCTCTGGAACACGCAGGCAGTATACACTCATGTTTCTCTTCAGATCGTATAAATCTTTCGCCTTTTACTAAAGATTTCCGTGGGGAGGAACATCATGAGTATCAACTAATTTTTTGATGCCCGGTTGAAAGGCTGGGCTCCTTACAGAGTTTAAAAATAGAATTATGTTACTATATTACTAATGAAAAGTTTTAATTATGACGTTATAAAGCTACTTTTAAAGTTTTCGTAATTGTTACAAAGTAATAATCATTCGGAAGCGTTTCCATTGATCACTAACTTAAGTTGGAAAATGAACTGGAAATAGTCCAATAAATCTTTGTTATAAATACAATATGTTGATATTTACTTTAATGTACATATAGTGTGTATATAGTGTTACATTACATTTACATTTGGTCATTTATTGGACGCTTTTATCCAAAGTGACTTACACACAGGGTTCATCACAACATCCCTGGAGCAATGAGGGTTAAGGGTCTTGCTCAAGGACCCACACTGGTAACTTCAGTGGACCTGGGATTTGAACCCCCAACCTTCAGATTGGTAGCCCAACACCCAACACCCTGACCACTGAGCTACCGCGCACAGTGTTGATTTAAATGTAAGCGTTTGATTTTTCAGGTCACTTTTTTAACGATGATGGGGGCAACGCTATGTTGGGCAAATGAATTCCCATAGTTCTTTGCGCATCCTGTCTGAAGGATAAACCTTATTTTTAACATAACTGTATTTTAGAAAGAGATCCGTCATTTTAGAGTCTCACAGTTAGAACGCCTCTTTCTGTACTATAGTGATCGAATCTAAATTCTCTATTATCTCTATTACATTGTGTAAGCGATCAGATCACCATCCTATAGAAACGCATCGCTTCTGATGAGCTGCTGATTGCGACGCTGGGATCAGTATACACTCTTGTTTCTCTTCAGATCGTATAAATCTTTCGCCTTTTACTAAAGATTTCCGTGGGGAGGAACATCATGAGTATCAACTAATTTTTTTGATGCCCGGCTGAAAGGCTGGGCTTCCTTTCAAAGTTTAAAAACAGAATAAAATTTGTTTGTTTATTAGAGTTTAATGGTAAATGAATACCAGTTTAATGTAAGACAACTGTTAAAGGTTTATTATGTAGTTTATATGTCAGTAGTTTTGTAAACGCAATAGAGAAAATGGAAATGTCATATAGAATACATTTCTTATTGTTTTTAAATTGTAATGTTTCAGTAAATTACTTTAGATTTCTGACCGGATTACTACCACGTGTTGGAGCGATCGCTTTTTAAACGCTGATGGTGCGGAGCTAAACCGGCCTTCGGTTTTCCCCACAATGCTTTGCGCGCCCTGCTTCCAAGAAAATATATTGAACTCTTGTTTAAAATATCTGTAATTTATGAAGTGAATTTTATTTTTAGAGTATCACAATTATTTAGTTTATTTTATTTTGCATTTATAATTATTTCTCTATTGGGGATCAAATTACCATCTATAGAAACGTATTGTTTCTGATGAGCTGCTGATTGCGACGCTGGGATCAGTATACACTCTTGTTTCTCTTCAGATCGTATAAATCTTTCGCCTTTTACTAAAGATTTCCGTGGGGAGGAACATCATGAGTATCAATTAATTTTTTGATGCCCGGTGAAAGGCTGGGCTTCCTTTTAAAGTTTAAAAAACAGAAAGAATATAAATGGAGGTTTTGTTTGTTTGCAGCGTGTAATGAATTTGAGGTGTTTAGAAATTTGATATGTCCACAAAACTCTTGTTTAATTGCGTTGCTCTCTGTGAGTAATTAATGCCCAGAATAAACAAAAAAAAACATTTTCAATTGATGTTCGTTTGAATTCGCTTATTTTTCCCATCTGTTTCTGATGTGAGGGCGGTGATATTAAAGGTTTATTATTGTTGTCCGAATAATTTCAATTATTTTGAAATGAATTCAACGGGACATGAGATTGTTTTTTAGATGGGACACCGCAGCCCAGAGAGCCACCCATCACCCAAATCCTACCTGCTGTGTCCCGGTCATGTGGACGGTCCTGATCATTAGTTTGTGATTGATGCAACAGAACTAAACAATAGAAAGCAATATACGAATTCAAACTGTGTTTCAATACTGTGTTTTCATTCAATCATTCATTATCTCCCGCTTTATCCTCTATTAGGGTCGCGGTGGGGTTCCCCATGCCCATCCAGGGGAGAACGTTTCGGGCGCTGGGCAGATAGACCCGGGACAGGGCGCCAATCCATCGCTGGGCACACACTCACTCACACAGACACACTCTATATGGGGCAATTTGGACAATTCGATTGACTTGATCCATGTTTTTGGACTGTGGGAGGAAACCTGAGAACCCGGAGGAAACCCACGCGGACACGGGGAGAACATGGAAACTCCACTCAAATGGGGATTCGAACCGGGAATCCCTAGCGCTGATAGGCGAACGTGAGAGGCCCGAGTTTTAATATCATCTTAAAAAATAATCACATGATACGAATTGTGTTAATCTGTGATATACAGAGTTGGGTAACGCTCAGGTTTGGATTTGGAATATACAGTATATAAAAGCGGGGCGGCACGGTGGCTTAGTGGTTTAGCACGTTCGTCTCTCAGCGCTAGGGATTCCCGGTTCGAATCCCCATCTGGGTGGAGTTTCCATGTTCTCCCCGTGTCCGCGTGGCTTTCCTCCGGGTTCTCCGGTTTCCTCCCACAGTCCAAAAACATGGATCAAGTCAATTGAATTCTCCAAATTGCCCCATATAGAGTGTGTCTGTGTGAGTGAGTGTGATCCCAGCGATGGATTGGCGCCCTGTCCTGGGTCTATCTGCCCAGCGCCCGAGACATTCTCCCCTGGATGGGCACAGACACACTCTATATGGGGCAATTTGGAGAATTCGATTGACTCGATCCATGTTTTTGGACTGTGGGAGCAAACCGGAGAACCCGGAGGAAACCCACGCGGACACGGGGAGAACATGGAAACTCCACCCAGATGGGGATTCGAACCGGGAATCCCTAGCGCTGAGAGGAGAACGTGCAAAACCACGAAGCCACCGTGCCGCCGATACCGTGTTTATGAAGTGAAGTCTATATTCGGACTTTTCGGGAGAGCGGCCCTGCAGTATGAACCAAACCATTCCACGTGTGGTTGGTAAGTGTACGCTACAGCATTTATTCTATTAATATTTACTTTGTAGTAGAAAAAAAACAGCCGACATGTTCATAAAAAAAAATTCACGCATGTTTAGCGTGTGTCCACCTGCCACTACGGGCACTGACTCCACAATTGCCGTCGCTTATGCAGCGGCGTCCCCTTCGACCTCGGATGGTACGTCCCAGTGTGTGGGCGTGTCCTAGCAGTGGAAGAAGACGGGAGTGTGAACATGGCGTCCGAGCAGGTCTGTGTGTTTGGAAAGTGTACATTTTGTTTTTATTCTGCTGTTTTACGTCGTTGCTTCTGCCGAGGTGTATTTTTATTCTTCACGTGTTGGTCGCATTAAAGCAGCGTGTGAATGCGCGTGCGTTTATGCATGAATAATAATAATAATAATAATAATAAACGCGTTACAAGTCTGTTCATGGAAATTCTGAGTTATTCTGAAACAGCGTGCTCGGCTCCCGCGTCGTTGGGCCTCGCGGCTCTTGGGAAGGTTTTCCGTTCGTATTTTTTGTGAATCAGTTGTGTTCGGTTGTTTAGTTTGTTGACTGAAGCTGAATTTAGCAGCCTGTGATTTATTTTTAGTCGCTCCGTTACCTCGACCGTGCGGAATTTCCGAGCGCCCTCGCGTGGTCATGTTTGTGAATTGCAGTTGCCTTTGCTTTTATATACTCATTCATTCATTATCTCCCGCTTTATCCTCTATTAGGGTCGCGGGGGGGGGTTCCCCATGCCCATCCAGCGGAGAACGTCTCGGGCGCTGGGCAGATAGACCCAGGACAGGGCGCCAATCCATCGCTGGGCACACACTCACTCACACAGACACACTCTATATGGGGCGATTTTGAGAATTCAATTGACTTGATCCATGTTTTTGGACTGTGGGAGGAAACCGGAGAACCCGGAGGAAACCCACGCAGACACGGGGAGAACATGGAAACTCCACCCAGATGCCACCGTGCCGCCCCGCTTTTATATACTGTATATTCCAAATCCAAACCTGAGCGTTACCCAACTCTGTATATCACAGATTAACACAATTCGTATCATGTAATTATTTTTTTCAACATGATATTAAAACTCGGGCCTCTCACGTTCGCCTCTCAGCGCTAGGGATTCCCGGTTCGAATCCCCATCTGGGTGGAGTTTCCATGTTCTCCCCGTGTCCGCGTGGGTTTCCTCCGGGTTCTCCGCTTTCCTCCCACAGTCCAAAAACATGGATCAAGTCAATTGAGTTCTCCAAATTGCCCCATATAGAGTGTGTCTGTGTGAGTGAGTGTGTGCCCAGCGATAGATTGTCACCCTGTCCTGGGTCTATCTGCCCAGTGCCCGAGACGTTCTCACCTGGATGGGCATGGGGAACCCCACCGCGTCCCTAATAGAGGATAAAGCGGAAGATAATGAATGAATGAATATTAAAACTCATCTCATCCAATTACTTGACCGCTTAAATCCCAGGTGGGCGTTCCACATGCCTACCTAGGAGAGAACGTTCACCGGACTGTTAAAATAGCTGGCAGTTTTTGTAAAACTCTTCTAATCTAATTTATCTTCAGCTATTGTCTCTTACCCTATACTGCTTTCCTGATGTGTGTTTTATTTACCCCTCTGTAGGAAAGCTCAAATGGGCCAGTGAAGAAGTCCATGAGAGAGAAGGCAATTGAGAGAAGAACTGCAAATAAGGAACACAACAGTAACTTTAAGGCAGGTTATGTTCCCATAGAGGAGGAGAGACTGCACAAGACCGGTTTGAGGGGTCGAAAAGGCAACATTGCTGTCTGCGTCATTGTCCTGCTCTTCCTGCTCGCACTCATTAACCTGATTGTAAGTGGGGGAAAAAGCATGGATTGAGCTTTATTTTATTGTATTTGTGTGTTTTCTGAGCACAATAGGGATAACTTTAAAAATGCTTTATTATATTGAAAATAAAATGTTTAATTATAAACCCATAAGTAAAAATGTTTAGTATGATGTGTGATGAATAACCCTGTTATTAATATTAACATTATAGACCCATTTTATTTCTTTCCAATAATCATAGTGATTTTTTTTACTTTAGCAGCTAAGATAGGAAGTTGGCGTGTCAAATTGTGTCCCCCGTCATACTTAACTGTACCCTGCTGCATGTCTGTGGACCCATTTACAAAGTCATGGTCTAGTTCCTGAGACATGTTTTAATATCATTTTGTAATTGTACTAGATGTAAAGTATAAGTTGTGATATTTAGAGTGACCTGCCAGCAGAAATGGAATACAATATTATGAACGAACCATTATTTGTATCTGCGATCCATTAAAAAAAAAAAAAAAAAAAAATGGAATGTTTCTATTCATCCTGTCTCTCTCTCTCTCTCTCTCTCTCACGGTGTCAGATAACGCTGGTGATCTGGACGGTCATCCGGATAGGCCCCAAAGGTTGTGACAGTATGGAGTTCCATAAGAGTGGGCTGCTGCGCTTTAAACAAAAGGCCGACATGGGGGTGGTTCACCCACTACATAAGAGCACCGTGGGAGGAAGGAAGGACCAGGACCTTGTCATCACTGGCAACAACAATCCAGTGAGTCTGACCTCCAAATATCATAATATTCTTTCTCTTGCTTTGTGTAGTCACTCATGTTTTTGGATGTAATTTTAAGGTTCCCAGTGTATTAACCAGAACGTTCTGTGTGGTTGTATGGATGCTTTAGGTGGTGTTCCAACAGGGCAACACCAAACTGAGTGTTGAAAAAGACAAGACATCCATCACCAGTGACCTGGGCATTTCCTTTACAGACCCACGAACACAAACGACCTTCTTCAGCACAGACTTTGATAATCATGAGTTTCACCTCCCTAAACAGGTGAAGGTACTCAATGTGCAGAAAGCCTCCACGGAAAGGGTAGGGGTCCCACCTCTTTATTTCCCTTTTAAATCTCCTCTTTGAAACTAAATAATGATCCAACAACCTTTTCTTTACTACAGTTACATGTCTAAATTATTTTGTAGTTTTGTTTCTGTCTGTGGTTTTACTGTCGGATATTAAGTTCTGCATTCAAACGAAATGCTGCTACTTCGTCTCCTCCTTTAACACTTTGGAAATATTCTGCTGTTACAGATCACAAGCAACGCATCGTCTGATCTGTTGATCAAAGGTGACAGCAAGGCCATCATCCGTGGCAACGAGGGGGTCTTCATAATGGGGAAGACGGTTGAATTTATGATGGGTGGCGATATTGAGCTCAAAGCTGTAAGTGCTGATTTCAGGAGTTCTAGATTAAATCATGTATTAATGTGTGAGTGTCACTTTAAAATGCATTTAAACACAACCGTAAGGAGTTGTATCATAATCGGTGTTCCATTTCATCCTAAAACCAATTAAGCGTCATAAAGTTGTGTTTTAAAGGACCTCTCTGTAGTCACAGTGGGTGTTCACAGACTTCTGGGTACACAGTGTATTTTATCATACAGGGTGCACTCTGTAAACGTATTTAAATTGTGTACTTATTTATTCATCCCTTCACTTTTTTATTTATTCATGCGCAGGACAATAGCATTGTTCTGAATGGCTCAGTGATGTTCAGTCCGTCCCGCATCCCCACCACCTCCATGGAAAACGGGAAATACTTCGACGAAAAGGTGGAGAGGTACAAGCTTTGTATGTGTGCAGACGGGACCTTGTTCAAAGTGCAGGTGAAATATCACAACATGGGCTGCCAGACATCAGACAACCCGTGCGGAGCGGCCCATTAAACAACATGGAATGGATTTTTCTACGAACAAACACACTAACACAACTGTCCTGCTTTTGTGGATTGCGGATCTTTGGAGGTAATGCAAAAGGCAGCTGTGCACAATCTGATGTCTGCTGGCGTTTAAAGTTTTGTGCAATATAATAACATTTACTCATTTTTATGCCCCGGTGTTTACAAAATGTATTTATTTAAAATGTTTTCTTCTCAAAATGTGTGCTTCAGGCTCCGTTAATGCAGATGCTACTCCAAATGCAAAGAGAAACTAATCAGATCTTTTACTGGAATGTTTGCTGCTGTTAAATAAATGTTGTAACTGCACACATTTGAGTAGTTTTCTTTCTTCTCATGATAACTTAAAAGCCTCCAATAGAACTACCCAGCTTGTAAGCACTTGTGATCTGTGTGTATGATATACTTTATTAATAAAGTATCACATTTAATTATTAATACATTTTTTTTAAATGCAGATTTAAGTTATGTTAACTGATTTGGTATTAGTTTTTGGCTTTTGTTAAACTCGTTTATTCATACTGTGTAGTTTAGCATGTTTGTGGTAAGTGGAGATTAACCAGCGCATCACAAGGACATCCACAAGGATATGAGAACATACCAAATTTCTACAGATGTGGCTAAACATGACATCCTGAAGCTTTGTTGTATGATGTGATGTTTAGCAGAAATGAGTGTTCAGGACCTTGCTGAAGGTCCCACATTGTAAATTTGTGGTGGACAGGGGTTTTAAACCTCCTGCCTCCAGTTGAGTATGCAGACGGGGGTTATTTTGCTACATGTTTTTATGAATCTGTTTACGTGAAAATGATTAGATGAAAACTCTGGAGTAAAACATTAACTTTGACATGTGCATGGTTGTGGTAAGCTATTCATAATCATGTTTCGAAGGTGTGTGTGTGTATATGACAGCAATACTCTGCAGACTTTGATCTTAGGTGGGATGGAGTCAAAGTCAAGGTATTTTTTTTCAGTATTTAGATGATAAGTACAGCATTAAGTTTCATACCGATCTCTTAGACGTGACAACACTGAATACTTAGAGGTGAGTACAGGATTGGGTTTTTTTTGTTATCTAAGCTAAAAAAAAAAATGATCCCATTTAAATTGTAAATCATTGTTTGGATCTGGGTGAATAATTTATGAGTCTTATGTTAGTTTTCTGTGTCTGTTCAACTGACCTTCAGAGGGTAACTATAAGAATCTCGATGTGAGTTGTTGCTTTTGTCTTTATATATATACATATAGTCTTTATATAACATCAATAACAAGTAAATATGTTAACATTTACTAAGCACTACTCTGTATTTTAACTATTCTGTTTTACAGGATTTGTGATGTCAGTGTCCACTTTAGCACACTGCGTCGCAGTCCTGGTTTTCCAGCTGTGGGGAGCACAACTCGTCACCTCTGCCTGTCCAACACCCTGTATATGTGAAAGGCCTCGTTTCCTTAACTGCACCTCACTGGGTTTGTCTGAGGTCCCCTCACGTTTCCCAGCCTCTGCCACAGCTTTGGATTTATCACACAATGCCCTGCGATCCCTGGCACCTCTGCGGTCAGGTCGGGTGTATATGAAAAAGCTTCAGCAACTATGGGTTGGGAACAATTCTCTGGAGAGTCTGTCCTTGTGTTTGGAGAGGGGTGGAGAAAGCGTTTGGACCCCGATGAGAAGAAAGAGAAGGTGTGTGTCCTGGGCACCTGATCTTCAGCTGCTGTCTGCAAAGAGAAACCAATTACAACATCTGCCAAGAGGTGGGAGTAGCACCACGTCACTCCACAGACGCACACCCAGTTCATTTCAAAATAATCACCCATAATTACTGATAAATCCATTGCAGGAAGAGTGATGTCATTTATTTAATTACTATGTAAGATAATTACATGCAACTGCCAGTGAATAATGAACATGTCATACATCTTGCGTATAATAATGACAAACTAAAGCCTCTTATTCTAATTAGCGTTAAGAAGCGTGCTGAAGCCTAATCACCGTGGATGGGTCACCAGTCCATCACCAGGCAGCCGGTCAAACAATCACATTGACATTTAGGTACAATTTAGTATTTACAGTTCGACATGACAAAATCCCATGCACACCTGGGAAGAACATGCAAACTTCCGATCCCCTCTGAGATTTAGAACATCTTGCTGTGAGGTTACAGTTCTGTCATGCTGCCAGAACCAAATTAGTTTTTGTTTTCAAAATATTCCTTACTAAGGCAGCTAGTTGGGTATAAAACTATTAAAACAGTAGGATATGTAAACATCTGAGCTTATGATGACTGGGGTGTGGTGACTCTGCACCAGTGAGGCTTTAATGGCTTCTGATTAAATATGCAAAACCCAAATTCCATTCAGTTGTAAATAAGCACAGATAGAGCATCCATTAGACCTTTGCTCTGTAACACCGTGGGATTTTCTGAATCACTGGGAGTCATTTCCACACCACACCCACAGAGCTGAAGTCCTGCAGGGGGGTCATTTCAGTATTTTATAAGAAGTTGTAAAAGAAAGGAATGGGACTCATGAGCTAACCACATTCCACTGTTATCACCGCGACCACAGGTTTTAGATACCATATGTTTAAGTGACTTATATATAAGTTTAATTATTATCTAATAGGGTCATAAGAAAGCTTTAATATTTCATGTGAAAATAGAGTTAAATATGCGACCTCGCTGAAGATGTGTGATGTGGATTAAAGGTTATATATACTGTATACAAATGCAAGAGTTGTTTAAAATGTAATGTCCTGCATTTGTTTCTTACTGTTCCATTACACTTTTTTAAAAATTTTGTAGTTCTACTGAAAGGATATAAAACTTTATACCTACATGAAAATGATATTAAAGTCAGTATTTAAAGGTTTGCTTTGCATTCTTTGTTAATAGCTGAGATAAAGATGTGGGGCTGTACATTTTTAACAACATTTGTATAATTTGATTTAAACTTAACATCTGATGTTTTTCTTTCAGGACTGGACAGTCTTAAATCTCTGCAGGTAGTTCAGCTCTCACATAACAGGATATCTGCGCTTGGCCCTGCTGATTTGGCAGGTTGTACTCACCTCAGTGAGCTTTACCTCCAGCACAACCTCATCCACAGCATCCACCCACAAGCATTTAAAGACCTGCAGAAGCTACAGGTAACACTGCATTTGGTTCATTTTGGATTTGTGTAACAAATTGACCTTTAACGCGTTATTAATATCACCCAGGTCCTGGACTTGAGCTACAACAACCTGGCCTTCATACCTATCCCAGCATATCTGTCTCTACACAACCTGAACACACTGGTGGATGTTTCTCAAAATAGATGGAACTGTGACTGTAACTTGAAGACCATACGGCGGTGGTTGAACTTTGACAATGAACGGAGTAATCCATCATGGAGAGTGATGTGTTTCTCTCCTCCTCATCATGCTGGAAAAGAACTGATTCATCTGAATGACTCTGATCTCATCTGTCCACAAGACATTTATAACACACCTGGAACAAATATGGAGGTGACCGTCTACGAAGAAGAGGATTTATTACTTTCTTGTTCCAAGTTGTACCAAGGTACCAATGAGTCTTTGTGGAAAGTGTTTTGAATTTAAACCTCACACATATTTTAAACCAATAATAAACTATAATAACAAAATTATATATTTGAGTTCTGTTTTTTAACTGCCCCTCATTAATTATGGATTATTGCTGTGGATTTCTTTTATATAGTCTGTCTCCTGTATAAACTGTATTGTTATTTTTGTAATATTCTAAAGAAAACCCTTTTTCTTGGCTTTAGATGTTGAAGAGTCCCGCTGGTGGTTGCCACAAGACCAGATTTCTGGAAGACAACATTTTATCTTTCTCAGTAACGTCACAGCGCCGCACGCAGGACTATACACCTGTGTTTCAGGATTACAAGAGGAGTCCGTTTCCGTCTTTGACGTTCACATTCAAAAAAAAGGTCCTAACCTCAGACTGAGGCGAGATGTCCAACGTCCTCAGGATGAGTTCGGAGAGGAGAGAACTTCTATGCAGAAGAATGCGGCAGCTGTTCGTCAGGTGACTCAGTCTCAGTTCGCATTGGCCGTGTCTCTCTCTGTCATCATTACGTTCATTTTGGCTTTTGTCCTCGGTGTTATTTTAAGGCCATTTATAGATAAACTGTACAAAACGATTCGGAATAAGCGCAGAAGCTCAACGTCCCCTTCGGGCTCGAGTAGTGCATCGACTCCTCAGCGACCATATGTGAATGAAGGATACTCTGATACAGATGACCAAGAACAGGATGTGCAAGTTGGTGCAAGAGTAACATTTGGGGGAGTTACTGAAGTACAGTATGAAAGGGATGTGCAGTATTATGTCACAGTGGAGGATCCGAATGCAGATTGCTCCTCTGGGGGTGAATTAAATGTCGATGACTTACAAAAGGAGGCAGCCCACTGTGTAGAAGTGCATGAAGAAGTGTCATTAAACGAAGGGAACATGCTCCCCATGGAATTTGAACGTACCCCAGACCACGAGGACACCAATGAAGTGAAGGAAAGGAGCATTTCCTCAGCATCTTCCTGCTCGGATGATCAAGAACTGCAATATTATAAAGAAACAGATTCCATTGTGCAAAGTGTCAGGCCACCTTCAGTCAGTATACATGAAGCGGATCCAAACTCAACACTGGAGTTTACGTCAGATCCATTTTTGGAGATGCCTAAATTTAGAGGGGGAAATATGGATGAACTGGATCCAGAATCATGGAATGACAGCGGAGATAGTTTTTCATTTACAGAGAGCCCTCCGACACTGAACAGCCCTGTATTACCGCTTAAAATTGAAACATCTGGAAACCCTGACACTGGTGATCTTTTGAGACAAGACACAATCACCCTGGATCCATCAGACATACATATGGCATTTACTCATGAGGATAGTTTTGATGAGAGACAATTTACAGAGCTTAACGAATCCTCTGATCCCTCAAACGTAAGCAGTGATTATGATGATGAGCTTCTACATTATCGTGTGCATCCTGTTTATCGGACCGATCGATATGATGAATCAAAGACCAGCAGCAGCAGTGAAGCTGAAGAGGAAGATACGGTTTACTTCCCCAGGAGACTTGAAATAAAAACAGAACATGATGAAAACAACACGCATCCTGTTACAGTCCCAAAAAAGGTCTTAAATATAGAGTTTGACAATTCCTCCAGCAGTACGGACAAAGAGGAGTCAACAGGCAGAAACAGACAAAAAGGCATTTTAAAAAGACTGAGTGGGTTAAGTGCCCTGCTGCCCCACAAAAGCGAAGACCAAGCACCATCCCAAACTCCAAATACAGGCAGTGGAGGTGTCACAAACTTCTTGGAAGTAAGACATCCAGAGCCACTGGTAGAAAATGTCGACCCAACCACAGATATAACAGAACATGTTGTCTTTTCACTTCCGAAACTCAAACATTCTATTTGGTTCACAGCTTCTGATCCTCAACCTCAGATTCCACACAGATCGACAACCACGTTCAAACCAAACTTCGGGGACATTGGCACATCCAGCAAAGACAGCTATGCAGTGAAATCAGATGAAATGTGGACTTCAGTACCTCAGATAAAAAGATATCTTCATTTTTCATCACCTCATGCCACAAAATCTCAACATCTGACCAAAGTTTTGTCTCCAACAACCAACAATGAAAACATTTTAAACGTGGGGGGAGACGGAGTAAAGAGGAAAAGCAGCTGCTCCTCTGAAGATGATATTGAATTGTGTTCAACTATCAGCGGAGGTCTATATATTAATGAACTCCCGAAAGTTAAAAGACATCTTCAGTTTTCATTCACTGAAACATCTGTAGCACATCAGTCTGAGTTGGTCTCGAAAACAGAATCTACCAATTCAGGAGGATCTCTCGACTCCCTCAGAGATGAGGACATTTACAATAAGGGAATGGCTGAGTCACTGTCTTCCATACCAAGAGTACAGAGCTACATCTATTTTAAACCGACGGAGACTGAACCCCCAGTACAGTCTCAGCTGTTACCTTCAAAACCAAAAAGGGTCATACTGGAGTTTGAATCAACGCC
The DNA here is from genome assembly GCA_019802505.1 of Corydoras sp. C115. Lineage (NCBI taxonomy): Eukaryota > Metazoa > Chordata > Actinopteri > Siluriformes > Callichthyidae > Corydoras > Corydoras sp. C115. The sequence goes on along the minus strand of JAFMOC010000041.1, from coordinate 1,325,162 downwards.
ATCTTCTATGCAAAGTGAGAACATAAACGTGCAAGAACTCGGTTTAACAACAGGAGACAGTTTATCTGGGGACGCTGGCTCACCCCTGGAGGGTCTGCCAAAGTTAAAGAGATACATTCAGTTCAGACAACATTCAACACCTGGTCCAACCAGCAGCAAGGAAAACACAGAAGCATGATCTGAGACCTGGTGATCATCAGGTTCCTAAAGCTGAAGATGAATTCTCTGGACAAAATGTTCTCTTACTTGACAATCTGCCAAAAATAAGATACATTCACTTTACACAGAGTTTAAAGGTGATGCCAGTGTTCACACCAAAAGCAGAAAAAAGCTTCCCGGTTTTCACTGATGGTGATGTGAGACAAACAACACAAGAAGTTTTTGAGCAAACACATGTCTCTTTGGGCTTACAAAGGTAAAGGGATACATTCAATTCAGACAGGACTCAACACACCATCCTGCCATCTGCAAGGAACCAATAAATGATGCACAATTAAAACCAGAAACATCTATTCTGAGACCTGATGATCATCATCAGATTCTCAAGACTGAAGACAAAATAATATTGTATGATAAACTACCAACAATAACAAGGTACATTCACTTTAAGCAACATGGACCAGAAGCTACAATTCCGGAAGTGCCAAAAAGATTAAATACTCTGAAGGTAATGCCAGTGTTCACACCAAAGAAAGATGAGGATTACAAGCCCATCGGAGATGCTTCTCTCAAGTAATCCCCAAAATACAAAGATATGTTCAGTTTACAGCACATTCACCTACAGAGCCTCACAGAGCCAAAACCAAACCACAGATTTCACCTGCCCATGGACAAACTGTTAATGATGAGAAATCTCTTCTGAATATCGGGATCACACTTTATAAAGTTCCAAGAGTCAACAGATATATTCAGTTCACGGAACGTGATTCACATCAATCGACTTGCTCTGAGACTCAAGCCATACTTCCGATTCTACTCAAACCACCAATATCAGAATACAGCTCGCCTGGGCAAACAGGACAGTCTCTCAGCTTCCTACCAAAATTAAAGCGGTACATTCAGTTTGAATCGAATGAGCCACGCTGCAAGACGCCTCATTACAAAAACAAACAGTCACACATGAGGTTACCCTAAAACCTCCATTACAAAGACCAAGGCCCTCATTAGTTTCAAGTTCTGGCAATGTTGTGGATGGAAAATGTGTAGTCATTGACAGCATACCAAAAGTGAAGAGATGTATACATTTTTCTATCGTAAACATCAAAAAAGAGCAAAAAGGAGCCATAATCTCAGCTGAGCCTGCTGAGCCAGTCACGAAGAAAGATACCTTCTCTAAAGATGTTGGAGTTGTTGCAGTGGAACGAATGCCACAATTAAAACAATATCTGAAGTTCACACATCAAGCTACATCATCGTCTCAAATGACGTCAATCAAGGCAGCGGTCATACCAGTGTTTCCAGCATCAGAGTCTTGGAGAACTGGTTCATTACATGAGGAAAATCCCAGTCAGATCGCACAGAAAGATGTTTATCATGGACAAATAGTTACTTCTCTTAATGTAGTTCCAAAGATTCGATACATTCAGTTTAAGAATTCTGAACCTGAAGCATCAACATCATCAGCAGTAACAACAACACGGTCTGGAAGATTTGAGCCATCATCTGAAGATGAACTCACTTTCACTACTGAGCAGCACAGTGCTATACAATACAATGGTATTCCAAAAGTGAAGAAATCCATTCAGTTTACTAAAACTGAACCTCATACTCGCGATGCAGAAGTACAAAACAATCCATCATCTGAACATTATAGTGAAGAAGCTTCTGGTGGAAACAGACTGATCAGCCAATCAGGTGTCTTTTTGGATGGAACACCAAAAATGAGAAGGTATATCCAGTTTACTGAAGGTTCAAACCAAGGTTAAACCATTATCACAATCAAACCGCTACACAGGAACGTCAGAACTTTCAGAATCCAGAATTATACAACTCGCCTGCCAAAGTGAATGCATCGCTCAGTGAAATCCCCAAAGTCAAGAGACATCTAATGTTCACAGAGAGTAAATCAAACGTATCGACTCCCTCAAAGGAGCAGAAGGTCAGATATGACCCTCAAACCAACGCAGAGTTCAAGAGATCCAGGACTGAAGACGGATTCTCTGAGCAAACAGCAGGACTGTATCTTACTTCACTACCAAGTGTTAACAGATACATTCAGTTCACACAGCCTGAAGGTTACATGTACAGTCATCACCCAACTTCTATCTCAAAGTCAACAGAGTTGAGCACCAGTTCAGACCATTTAGTTGAAGGAACTTTGTTTTTGGACAATATACCAAAGGTTAAGAGATATCAGCAATTCACAACCCTCACCTTACATACAGACGAATCTGACCTGAACCTTGAGGCTTTAACAGACAGTAGCATCATACCACAGATGAAGCAGCACACACTTTTTACTCCATCAGAAATCACACAGGTGAAATGGTCCAGATTCGAAGATTCACCCGAACATATTCCCTTCGCCCACAGTAGTAACCTCTCGCGTCCTAATCTATCATTGCATAAAAGAAATCAATTCTCAAACTCAGGAACACTTTCTGACCCCATCCACACCAGTCCAAGGAAATATACAGTAACGGACTTTGGACCGAGGAACGTGTTGTATTCTGTTTCTGATACACCTCCAGGTTCTTCAGAAAAGGACGATGCTCGAGAGTATCTCAGAGACAGCGCTCTTGCTCGACAAAAGCATGAACGGAGAAGGCTGCTGTTTCAGCATAAAAAGGAAGCAATGCATCAGTTCAGACTGGCCTCCGCATCTTCATCATCTTTTGAGGGTGACGAGCCAGTAAACATTTCTGTTTCTCAGGAAATTACTCCTGCTTCCTCAGGGCACCATCGGAGCACCAGGGTTTCACCAGGAACACCTGCCACCATAAACCGTATGGATGTACAGGCCTTGGAATTCGAGAACCCAAGTTCCAGAACTATCTTATCACTCAGATACAAGTCCACTCTGCAGCATGAAAACGAGCAACAAAGTGATGTTTAGACAAGCTGCAGTGACTGAACATGGCGCGGAGGGGTTAATGGTGAGCCATCAACGTGGGCACTTGTTATGCCTGTAACCCTTATTGCGCTGAGGCGCTGCATCATGGCTTAACATCAGAACATGAATAAAAGCATCTGCAAAATGATATGTTCATGAACTTGTATAACTCTATTATTCAAATGTATGAAACATGTAGTTCTGGTCCTTAAATCTGATTGGCTGTGTCATTTGTCCAGCCGTGACATTATTTACAATAATGCATATCTCTGAGAGTGACGTACATTAGTTTCCGGAAGGTTTTTAAAAATGTGTTCGGTAGTTTGGCCACTAGATGGTAGTATTTGATTATCAGAGAAACTGGAAACTGTTACTCATTGATCAGAACTGACTTAAAAAAAAACGATTATGCTTTCAATAAGTTTTCAATCGATTTTGTGCCTTATTGCTTTAATTTACCTAATAATATTGTTTGGCATCTGAAGGATCTGGCTTTAAAAATGTTTCTATAAACTGATTATCTAATAGAACTAACAAAATTTACTTTTTTCTGAAAAATCTGTTTTTATAAGTTTGTGTTAAAAATAAAAAAAATCAACAAAGTGAATGCTTGTAGACAAACAATGTGTTTCATGAATGATTAATAAAAATGACTATAATTGTAAAGAGCTGTTTTTTTTTGTTTGATGCAGTATTAAAAGAGAGAAACATGGAAATAAAGGAAACTGGACTGATTCATTAACAAATATTTTATATACTCAATGTGGATATAGATTACAGTGAACACAGTTTCACGCGTACATACATACACACAGGTGTGACTGTTCAATCCCCTGCATTAACCTACAGTCTCAACGAAAACAACATTCAAATGTGGTTGCTTTTACTTTTAAACACTCAATGGTTTCTAAATCACCCTTCTTTCACCTGGAGGACAGACAGCTAGCACAGAAAGACCTACGCAAGTGACTATGGCCTACATCACACTGTATGGTCTGTAGCCTGCATGTCACAGTGGACTGCCAAATCCTAAAATTTAATAACAAATAATTCATGCGTCATCATTAATAGAGCGGTTTGTTCAGATCAGGTAGACGCGAGTCTTCAGAACGTAGTCACCTGGAGTTTTGACCCAACGCCATGTCCAGTTAAAAAGCTGTGCACATTGTACAGAAAGGTTAAATGCTATTGACCTTCACACATCAACAAAAAAAAAAAAAACGTCTAATGCAAACTCATCAAATTATTGCATTTATAAGTTAAATATTCTCATTAAACACACACTGGCCACTTTATTAGGTACATGTCCTTTCATTAACCAATGTCATTCTGTACAGATTCATTTTTGCAGTTCTACAGCCATTTCTCTTCGTGCATTCCCTCCACTCTGTGTTTAACAGTCAGAACACCCACAGCAGCAACACAAAGCAGGTACTATATGGGCGCTTGAACATTCTTTGTTAATCATGTTTAGTCCATTCTCTAATTCTGTAACGGTCAGGACAGCAGGTACTGTTTTAAAGGTAAAGTATGTAGAGAAACCGATGGACTGCAGACTTATTGCAGCTATGGTCAGTGCACCTGAAGAACACAGAGGAACAATGAATGTAGGACCGACCGAATCAGTGGCTGGTGAGTACTGTAGACATTAAGATCCCAACAAATTCTTGCCTTTTAGAGAAGTCACTGCAAAATGGTACATCATTAGTAGGTCATCAAACACCAACAATAGCAGACGTAAATTTTCAAGTTTCACATGATCATCCTGTTTATATTTATATCAATGGAGTTTGGTATTTTCTTTCTTGGGGGGGGGGGGGGGTACTAAACTGCATGTCACACTGAAAACCAAACCTTTAGACTGCAGTTCATACTGAAGAGATCAACTCTATACAGTGGGGTACAGAAGTGTTAACACCCACAGGAGCATTAACATTACTGCTTCATCTAACAAACCCCAATCCCATATTCCTTGCTACTTTTTAAATGATACAAGATTGTGATGGCAGTTTAGTGAATGACAATCCATAAACATAAATACATAATCAAATTCATTGTGCAGAGTTCAGAACAAATATGATCTCTACACACTGAGCCGAACATCTCTGCTGCGAAACAGATAGCTTTAGCCAGAGAGCAATAGTTAAACAGTTACTGTTAACAAAACTACACTCAGTAACAAACTTCTGGCTTTGTTTTCAAGCTGCTTATCAGCTAACAGGACGATCAGTGATTCAGCATTTTGGTTTTGGGAAATGATTCTCTTCTAATCACTTGTAAAGAATCTACAGTATTTTCAATCTGGACTAAAACACAATTTGATTTTAAGCAAAATAATTTAGGGAAATAAATATGATTTAGTAGACGTTATTAGACAATCATTTAGCACAGCATTTTAAACATGGGGAGGGGGGGGGGGGGGTCTATGAGCTGCAACAGATTGTGGGTGTTTTATTTCAGTCCCTAATAAAACCAGAAGTGAAAAATAAAGCAAAGATCTCAGTAAAAGTGATTTTAAAGTATATTTGAGCTAAATACCTTGAAACAGTCACGAGTTTCATAAAAACAATCGTTCTGATTCTGTGCAAAAAAAAAAAAAAAAAAAAAAACACGAAAATTCACAATTTTCAAAAAAACAAGACAATACTTAAATGTGAAACGTAAGGAACTGTTTTACAGAAAGCTCTGTACTGAGCCTGCATGCACGTTTTTCACTCAGGTGATAAGTCAGCTTCACTTTACGGCCAGAGACTAAACAGAACAATTTACAAACGCATGTATTTATGCAAAAGTTTCGGCACCCTGACCAAATTCCATGTTTATATTGATTGGCGATTAATTATCCACAACTACAGTATTTATCATTAAAAAAACGAGGGCAATCAGTCAAGGCTTATACACAGTTTAGGTAGAAGAGTTGCAGAAAAATGTCCTATGTGAATAATGTTCCCTACGGAGGTGATGCCTTCCTTACAGACACGTCCTGCAGGGGTGTCCAAACTGTTGCATAAGACTCTATATAGAACGATAATCAGCTGCAAAGCAACAGTGACTAAAGGCTCAAACTCCTCCACATCTCCCCCCAATAAGCGAAAACAGTTTCCATAAAGCCGTGCTATATGTAACACATGAGGCAAATGAACACTTAATTAGGATTTTTTTTTTTTTTTAAAAAAGTGCAACAGCCCCACACCCCGTTATGTGTTTGTTACTGTTGTAGGTCTAAAGAAAGACACCCCTCTGTATCCAATTTATCTGGATATAAAGGAAAAGACTTTTAGGTTTACACTTGCAGCTCTGATCACTGACTTATTATAATTAAAGGAATAAAATAATCAAGTTGTAAGGTCAACTGCAGGAACATGTGGACTTCGTGTGGTGTCTTTTGGCAAATCTACTCCACCTGACTTCTACAAAGTCTCATAAATGAAAAAGTAATTGCAGCACAATTGCACATTAAAAAAAATTATGTTGGCACTAAAAGTGTTGAATTCTAATAATTAGCAGATTTACATTTTCAAAATAAAAGGTAATGAATTACCATTCAATAAACCGTCTGTATAGAACTGCAACTGCAGTCCTCACTTTACAAATGTGAATGGGGAAAAAGGTAACCATCTAAAAATTATGACATCACACCCTCACCTCACACATGGCTATTTACATTTTCAGCCTGAACCAGCACGACGTGGAAATCTTTGGTAGCTCACACCAAACGTTTTCTTCATTTATCATTCAAACGTAGGCATTTAAAACTGACATGCTGCCGAGTGGATGCTTAATGCACCCTCTGTTACACCACCCTGTACAGCTTTGCTGACTTCTATCACGATGTGCTTTAAAGTTTCTTACACATCTCATACTACAAAAGATTACTCCAAAGCTGAACTTCAGCTGAGCTGTGACCAGATCAGAGATTTTAAAATGGATCTGTATCTGTACATACAGCGCTGGAGAAGAAAGCCTCAGAATGTGGACACGAGGTCAAAAAATTATAATCTGCATAAACTTTAAAATAAAAAAGAAAAGGAATTATTTGAAACCCTTCTGCTGTCATGTGGAGGAGGACTTGCCTTTGGGTCCTTGCCACTTCTGGGGATTTTACTAACAGTATGATTGGAATAACTTTGAATTAGCCCATCTGAACACCTCAAACATTCACAGTTAGATCAGACATCACAGTAAGTAAGAAGGGAGGGGCACCAGGTTTGGTTGTGTGCTTTCCCATAATGCAGTGCAGGTTGGTCAGGACATCAGGTGGAGGTTTAGGGTTAGAGTGCTTTTTCACCTATAGAAAAGTGATGACTCACAAAACCCCAGTGAAAAGGGCAAAAGTGCGAATCACTACAATGTGGAAAATACTTGCACGCATTTGCACCAACATTACATTCTCATTTACGCTCTCTTTCGCTCACATACACACCCAACACCCCGTTCTCACTGACAGGGCACCTACAGTTAGTCCCAGCCTGCATGGTTTGATTTCAATCTTGTGAACCTTTGTTTCCAAGTCATTGCTGATGCCACGGTGCGCCTGTTGCTGATCATTAGTTTCTATGTTTCGGGAGGGGTGGAGACAATAAAGTTGTTGCTATGACATCTCTCTGTCTTTGTACCATTCCACAAATTCATCCAACAAAACCGGCCCTATGCAAAAAAAAATATATATATATTAATTCTGTTACCATTCATTCAACAGTTGTGTTAGATTTTAATTTGGGTGTAATTACTTACAGGCCCCATCCTCATCATAGTTACTGAGATCCAGGTTAATGGTCCTACTGAATTCTAGAACATTGCACCACTGGTCTTTATTTACTACTTTGTACTTCGATTGCTAAAAAAAGACCAAAACAAATACAGTTATTTTGCATGTTACTACTGAGAAGTGACAGTGGGAATGACCCAAGTTCAGTGACATATAAAAGTATTTTAAAATTGTGTGAAGGAGAATGTATGTACCTCTAAAAACTGGTTAAACACTGGAAATAATGGCCAGGTCTTCCCCAGTAAAAGGCCCAACATGCACTTGGCAGTATTTAAATCTAAGCTCCTCTGATCTTTCTCCTGCAAAGTCAAACAAACGCACAGCACACCATTCTGATCACTGGATGCGGCCTACGGGATGCCGGCGCAATCAAAGTGCAAGTTTTATTGAGTGCAACTGCAGTAACATGTGAATAAATGCAATGTGTAATTATTTGTAGACGAATATGCCATCACTCACCCGCGCAAAGTCGAAGGCGTATCGGTAAATGAGCTTGAAGCTTGTGGGATCATTAAGGATAGATCTCAGGTAGTCTAAAGAGTTCCTGAGTTTTTCCGTTGAGTCACATCTGCGAGAAAGAGAGGGGGTGTAACAAACAGATATGTGCTGTAATTTTAATAAAAGACATTATTTCTAGAAATCAATTTAACAAACACTATTTTATAATTCAGCCATGCAACACACAAATTGCTAAGATAAATGCAGGCTCCTTTAGAGACAAATAATAGCTTATCATGTCTGTGTCTTCATAATCCTAATAATTAGAGGAACATCTACTAATTAAAAGTGGATTAGAAATGAAAAGCTGTTGTCCATTCTTACAGGGATCAAAGCAACACTTTACTGTCCTATAAAGGGGGGAGTCATTAATGAGTGAATTACAAAACGAAGCATAAAATATGAAAGAGAGGCAACTACAGGTTTCTACGCTGCTGATAAATAACGCTGTTAAAAAGATTTACAAATTTCAATCCAATTAATTTGTGACAAACTACAGTTTTCAGTTTATTGCATAAACGTTTTTAGAAATGGGAATCAGAATCGATCGATACAGTGCGCCCCAGGTTCGACTGCTGGTGGGAACACAGGTCCGTTGTGTGTGGAGTCTTGCATATCTTCCCTGTGTCAGTGTGGGTATTCTCCGGGGTTTCCGGTTTCCTTCCACAACTAAAGACTCACTAGTAGATAAAGTAGAGATTATAAATTAATAATTACTCTTTCTTCACAAAGTGTACAAATATTTATAGGAGGAACTTCAAAATATAAGTTATAGAAAAGGCTGGTTGTCTTACTGCAAGGAGCCCATTCCTTTAAGCCATTCTTGTAGAGTAAAGTAGCCCATACACTGAGCATTCAGTTTCCAGGCCAGTACCAGCATCACCACCTGAATACACACGAGGCCAGAGTCAGAGAGACACCGCGAGAGAGACACACAGACATTGTAGAACAATGAGATATTTAAGTTTTTAAGTTTTCATTTACATTCAAAAAGCCTGACCCACATATTATATATGATATTATTTTTTAAGTTTAAATTCCAGAGCAAAGAACTGAAATAAATAAAAAGCTTACATTTTCTGGTTCCACTCCGATATCCTCACAGAACTTCTCCATACCATCTGGTCCAACCACATCATCACAGCCTAACAAGATATGAATGCATATTCTTTATTATTAAAGCCATAGTGTATCCACACAACCTTAAAATAACTCGACTTTAATATCATGCTTCCCCTCAGTGTGGTTGTAATGACTCAGGAAAGTCTTTTCACAGGATTTTAGTTCATAAATGTGTTTGAATTGGCGGCATGGTGGCTTAGTGGTTAGCACGTTCGCCTCTCAGCGCTAGGGATTCCCGGTTCGAATACCCATCTGGGTGGAGTTTCCATGTTCTCCCCGTGTCCGTGTGGGTTTCCTCCGGGTTCTCCGGTTTCCTCCCACAGTCCAAAAACATGGATCAAGTTAATTGAGTTCTCTAAATTGCCCTATATAGAGTGTGTTCATGTGAGTGAGTGTGTACCCAGCGATGGATTGGCGCCCTGTCCTGGGTGTATCTGCCCAGCGCCCGAGACGTTCTCCCCTGGATGGGCATGGGGAACCCCACCGCGACCCTAATAGAGGATAAAGCGGGAGATAATGAATGAATGAATGTGTTTGAATTTCTGTGTGAGCCATTTAAAACTGTATTTGTGAGTCGGACATTTCTAATTCTTCCTTTCATAATAACAGAAGTCAACCTGAACAGCAACACCAGATGTAGAATTATATGGTCTGAATGTGTCACAGATTTTACATAAGACGTCTGTTCACAAACTCGTATAGTGCGTATTAACAGCTGCTTTGTAACTGTAATTAGTTTTTGCTTCACTGTAATTGTGTGATGTTGTGAAAAAGAAAATCTAATACAAGTTATAATTCTATATTCAAAACATGAAATTCCACAATGAAAAACCTCATACCTGCATACTCATAAAACCACTCCAAACACCTCTTACTGGAGAAAGCCTCTGCCTCCTGAATGTGGGACGACTCTTTCCTGTAGAAGCTGGTAACAATAAAAGTATTAATGACCGGGTCACAAGATGAACATGAGTCAAAGTCAAATTTAAAAAAAAAAAAAAAAAAAAAAAAAAAAAAAACAATGTCAATGATGCCATTGATTGATCTTAAATTAAAATAACTTAAAGACAAAAATATCAATAAATACATTATATTGTTTATAATCTTCATGTCTCATCACTTTTGCATGTTGGACAACCAGATTGATTGATAATTGATTTACTGTACAGCTATACGTAATGACTTATACTTCAGCTAGAAACATAAGAGATAAACGTGTGTGGTGTACTTGTCCTGTCGGCTCTTCTTGGCAGATAGGTCATCTCCTGCAGTGGGCCTCCTCTTTTTCCTGGGGGGCATGGCTTTAGAACAGCAGGCTAGACACAAAACACACTGACCATCAATGGTATTCTGAGATGCTGGAGAAACGTTACAGGACCAAAAAGACTGGGATTGAAGTCATTACCTGTGGAATGAGTGTCTGGGCCAACTTCCTCAGTCAGATTCTAGGGAACAGAAGCGGTTATATACATGCGTGTATAAAATTCAATGCAGCAGATCCTGTCGAAAGCATTAGCATACTGCTGTGCAAGGGTAGTCTGTGTGGAAAACAGGAGGCTGCCTCTATTTTAAGTCTATAACCTTCACAGATGCTGCTTGCTTTCTCCTATCTAATGGTCTCAAGAACAGAAACGAATGGTCCAGTATTACCTGTGCAGCTACTCCAAATCATCCTTTAAATACCAATATATGAATGAAGTCAGTCATATTTATATTCTTAACTGCAGCATTAGTGATAAATCTGGGATTTGTAACAGAATAATTGCATTGTGCTTTAAAAAAAAACAAAAAAACTGGCTGAATAATGCAACAAATATGGAGAAAAACACAAAAAAACAGTTTCTTTTTCCTTTTTTCCTTGATATTTCTTTAAAACTAGTACAGCCAAGAATAAAGTTAAAGACACAGCCAGTGTTGAAAATTTGAAAATCATTGAGGGAATAAAAACATTGAATGTGTAGTTATGCAACATAGGTATTTACCAATCTATGCAGTGTGTGGTAGATCTTATGGATGCTAGCCAGTGTGGACAAGTGGGAGTTAAGCTGAAAACCTGCAAAAGAAAACCAGATGTCACCCAAAAAACGTCACATTTTAATTCCTCAACCAGCCTTTACATTCAATTCAGTTCTACAAAGGACAACTCAAATGAATATGAACCCATGTCTTGTTTTTATGTCTAGGTGCTGGTACTTCATCATTAACACTTCAGAACATTTGGTACCAGGCGGTTTAAAGCCTGGGATGAATTGTATGACTAACACAATCCATATAGAGCTGAAATTTATTTTCACCAACCTACACAGTCATACGGAGTACAAGTTTATCTCAATAGTATTGTTTCACCTTGTAGATGCAAAATCATAGACCCTAGATGAACAACTGTTTCACAGTCATCCTCTAATCCTTCATCCATGCTCCTAGGCCACTGTCTACAGGATACTGGTGGCTGAATATTTTTGGGTTGGTGGATTACTCTCTGTGCAGCAGTAACACTCATACCTCTGCAACACACTCATGCACATCACCACATCAATGTCTCGGCAGTGCTGAGAATTATCCACCACCCAAGTAATACCTGCTCTATGGTGGTCCTGAGCATTAGAACCCAGAGTACAGAACGCTTGGACACAGATGGACTTAAATTGCAAATGGTTCTGTATTTGCAGGGAAGTGCATCTGAATGGTAAGTGGAACTTTACATAAACAATGAGTGTGAAAATGTGAAATGTACTTAAGTAACCAGTGAAATTTGGAATGAAAATCACTGCTTTAAGAAAATGTCATTGTTAGAATCTTCCAGAATGGAAATTTTTTCACAGACCTATTCAGGTCTAGTCATCGAGCCTTTTTGTGGAGCACATCTCTAAAAGATTTAAAGCATTACTTGTATGTTTTTGAGGGTTTAGGTCAGTGGTAAAAGTGAAGCTTTTGTGAACCATCTGATTTAGACTAAATGTCAACGTACAAAACGACTGACTACTTGGGTATATAAAAAAAAACGGACTCCAATGTCAAATCCACCGGGTTTTTAACCATCACAGCATAAAAGCTCAACATAACGATAAGGTCTGAGGGGAGATATGGAAGCGATAAGATATGATGGCGGCCTATCTACACAATTATTCATTTAAGGTATGAAATAAACGCTCCAAGGTGCCACTGTGCGTGTTTCCTGGCGGGTCAAACGACATAAAAACCATTCGAACAGCCATTACAGCGAACGAGGGAACGGAAAAGAAGCGTCTGAGCGTTTCTATGTATGTGACTCGGTGACGCAGTGAAAAGGAACAGATAAAAACCCGTCGGAAAATTAGAACTGCACGTGTTTTAAGGCACACGGTAGACATTCAGTGCATTTGCACAGATTGTGTGCAGCACCACCGACATCGAGTCTGTGTTTTAAAAACCCAAACAAATCTGCACAAGCACCTAATACAGGACTACACACAACTTGCGACGAGTTTACAAAGTACAGCCGGCGAAATGCATCGTGGGCTGTGTAGTTCCGATGACGCCGCCCGACCGATAGACATGTCGGCCGACGGACCACAATTCCCAGAGTTCCAGGTACAATAATATAATTCGGTATCACTGACACTCAACTGATGAATGCAGTGGGGAAAAGCTACAAAGCCCCGTTTGGCCGTTTTTCAGCCGAGGCGCTCGTCGCCTTCCCGTCGAATGTCCTCGCCGCGACACGTTGACTGTCGTGGAAGACGTGGGCAATTCACAAAATAGCATTCCGAGATAGCCAACTGCGTCACAATTTCAACCCCCCTGTACATTTCTGAGGAGGAGGGAGGAGGGGAGGGAAAAAAAAAAAGTCCGAATCTGTGTCAACGCCAAAAAACAAGCCCTTAACACGACGCGGATTCGGCCGGCTTGCCCCGGACGCGGAGCTCCGTCCACGGACGTTAATACTAATCAAGACGCCGGGTGCATTGTCTCGCCTCGCCTCGCGCTCGGACTGCATTCCCGGGGCGAACACACTTGCACGAGAAATAAAGAAAAGCCCCGGAGCCGCCGAGCTCTCATTCGAACCCCGGTGGCTTCGTTGGAAAAGACAGCGAGCAGCGAGCAGCGAGACGCCCCGACCCGAGAGCCGCTCCGGCTTCTCCCCTCCTTTATGTCAGGACTCGGGTCGTTGGCTTTTAAAACATCGCAGCAACAACAACAAAAAAAAATGCGTCAAACGCCAGAAAGACATCTGAATTCAACGCGAAGCGAGACATTCATTCCCGCCCGCAACAAGTTCACAACCGGCGGCCCGCCGCCGACGCCGCCCGGGGGGGCAAACTGCACTATTAAGGCGCGGGGTACTTACTTGTCGCATCTGAGTGCATTTTTATAAAACACTCAACTGTATTTGTGTGCAACTGCAGACCGGCCAGGAGGGCGGGGCATAGCCGCGCAGGCCACGCCCCCCGCGCGCTATCTGTGGCCCTTCGGAACGCCCGGCCACGCCCCCCCGCGCCTTACGGACGCGTCGCGTGCGCCGTCGATCATCGGCGCTCCGCCCGAGTGTCCCCCCCCCCCACCTGAAAACCGACGGGATAGGACCGAGCCGCACTAAAAAAAGCCGCGCGCATTGGCTGAAACTTTCGCGTGCGGGCAAATCGAGCGCGACGCTCTCCGCGTGCAGGGCCTGAAGATCCGCCCCGCGTGCGCCCACGCCACTGGACGAGGCGCCGCCGGAAAGCCCGCCTCCTTCCTGGCTGCCGAACCGGTGGCCGCGCGACCGGTCAATCTGCGTGAAGGACGGCGCCTTCCTGCGTCCCGATTGGTCGACGCGCGCGGCGTTGTTTACACCAGGGGGGCCGTGCGCGAGCTCCTAAATATTTGTTTGCACAAAGTTGACACCCCTGCAGGACTTTTCACGGGGGGGGGTGGGGGGTGGGGTGGGGGGGGGTCGTTTGGTGATGAAACGTCACCCGTTCGTTCCCCAGCAGTGTCCGCGTGAAATAATACATCTTATATGTCCTTTTGTTCGCCATCGTCTCCGTTGTGACTTAAACGGTCACGTGTGTGTGTGTGCAATAAAAGTCAATGCTTTATTTATTCATAATCCTCTATTAGGGTCGCGGGGGGGTTCCCCATGCCCATCCAGGGGGGAACGTTTCGGGCGCTGGGCAGATAGACCCAGGACAGGGCGCCAATCCATCGCTGGGCACACACTTACTCTATATGGGGCAATTTTGAGAACTCAATTGACTTGATTGACTTGATCCATGTTTTTGGACTGTGGGAGGAAACCGGAGAACCCGGAGGAAACCCACGCGGACACGGGGAGAACATGGAAACTCCACCCAGATGGGGATTCGAACCAGGAATCCCTAACGCTGAGAGGCGAATGTGCTAAACCACTAAGCCACCGTGCCGCCTGCTTTATTTATTTAGTTTGTTTCCATTGCGGGCGGCACGGTGGCTTAGTGGTTTAGCACGTTCTCCTCTCAGCGCTAGGGGTTCCCGGTTCGAATCCCCGTCTGGGTGGAGTTTCCATGTTCTCCCCGTGTCCGCGTGGGATTCCTCCGGGTTCTCCGGTTTCCTCCCACAGTCCAAAAACATGGATCAAGTCAATTGAATTCTTAAAAATTGCCCCACATAGAGTGTGTGTGAGTGAGTGTGTGCCCAGTGATAGATTGGCACCCTGTCCTGGGTCTATCTGCCCAGCGCACGAGACGTTCTCCCCTGGATGGGCATGGGGAACCCCACCGCGACCCTAATAGAGGATAAAGCGGGAGATAATGAATGAATGAACGAATGTTTCATTGCTCGACCGAATGTACATAAACCAACCAGAGTTGCAAACACAACGTCATCACGTCAGTGTCACTCACCGTAAAGATGGACTGTAATTCCACAATTCCAGAGTGTAGTCCAGCTGTACATCCTGTGACTCTGTTCTCTGATGGTCAGGACCCCAGTAGTAGCACCACAGAGCAGGGATTATTTGGTGGGTGCATTATTCCTATCCCAGCAGTGTGACTGAGGTGTTGAAATTAATCTACAGCAGCACTGCTGCACTAAAACCCCCTCACCGCCTCAGTGTCACTGCAGAACTGACAATAAACAATCCACCACCCAAATGATACCTGTTCTGTGATGCTCCTGACCAACAGAGAACAGAAAAGGGGACTAACAACAAAAACAAGGAACACAGATGGTCTGCAGTCTGTGATTGTAAAAATACAAAGTCCATCTATATGGTAAGTGAAGATAATAGACGTAGTGACGTCTCTGTAGTGAGCAGTGAATGAGACAACGAGTGGACTAAGCCGAACACAAAGTGCTAAGCATCAGCGCCCCCTTGTGGGTGAACTTCATAAACGTGAGTAAAAGTTGGCAAACGTGTGAATTAAACGACCATGGCGCTAAAATCAAGAAACTTGCAGATTTCCTTAATTTTACTTTAGTACTTGGTAAAGAATAAGTGTAACTTGTTTTAGATCAAACACTTCAGAATGGATGTCTTTATTAATGACTTTACTTTGTTGTGCAGCTGCCTTTATTTGAAGCCACTTACAAGAATCCCAACTTGATGTTAGGATAAGAGCACAGGGTCAACCATGATACAGAACCACAGGAGCAATAAGGACCAAGGGTCCAAAGTGGCTAATGGACCTTCATTTAGCCCAACACACACACACCTCTTTGTGAATGGTTCAATATCTGTATACTTATATGCTGTATCCTTATAAAACAATATAATACATTTACAAAAAAGATATAAATGGTTCTCTAACTAACGTGTACATAACCAGACCCAAGAACAAAATGTTATAAAGACTTAACCTATTTGTAGTGAGGTTGAGACATGGATGCTTTTATTCCTTTAGGCTTGAGTGGGATTGGTGGGTGGAGCAGCAGCTTCCTCTGATTTTTACAATCTTTACACACATGTGTGCATCGTCTGTAAAAGAGAAGCAGTGTGTTAACATGCACCATTGTACCTGCATAGACATGTGATTTGGTTACTCTTTCTTTAAAAGGTACAATGATCCTGTGTTTTTTGTAGAACGGTACCAGCGATGTCACAGTTCCATTTATTTAGTTATTTAGCAAACAATAGGCCTTAAAAACCATGATAATTAATGTGTTTTGTTATTTAAGATGTGATTAAAAATATTAATTCATGGCAATTTTAGATTAAATATACAGACCATGCAGTACAGGATAATTAAAACTAAACTGATTTGATTTAATTTCCTACCTTTGTCCTTCATGTCCCACACAACCAGAGCCGAATGCTTTGCTGATCTCTGGTCCCAGCTTTTCAAACTTTTCTTTACAGGTTCCCATGTATGAAGCTTTTCCAGCAGCATAACCGACAACTCCTGCCACTGAGGTAGAGACGGTGCAGGTCAGTCCCATACATACAGCAGTTAATATAATTACAGCATTTACTCTAATTAAATCTAATTAGAAAATATTAATAACATAAATTCACATTTGAAGGTTTGAAAAGGTTCAACTGGTTGGTGTTAATCTGTACACACCCATGTCCTATTCAAAGGTAATATCTTCTAAAGGTATCACTTTATGAACCTTGCTTTGTGCATTGAGGCAAAGCCATACTAAAATAAAAGGGCCTTCCCCAAACTGTTCCCACTAAGTAGGAGGCATAAAATATAACTGGTTGATGGTGGACATACCCAGTAATTTAGGGAACGGTCCAAAGCGCTTGGATTGTTTCCAAACCCCTGTTATAAACATAAAGTTTGACATGAGGGTTAAACATATAACATTTAAAATCATATCATATCAGGTCTTAATCTTTAATGAGCATCATTGATTACCGTTGTAGATTAAGCCACCAGTGACAGCCACGCTTCCAAGTGAAAGAGGGAGAGCTAAAGAGAGAAACACCTTTGAATGTCAAAAAAATGCTGAATCACTATGACCAAACTTACGCATACATACATATATAGTACAGGAATGCAACTACAGGGATAAGCAAAGGAACTACTATGTAAATATTGTAGTTTTATTGTTTAATAATTATAAAAAGGTATTTGAAAGAGTTTAAATAATGTTACTACACAACTGTAATTTATTTCAAAATATCTACACCTTTTTCACTTGCTGCCTTATCAATTACCTTGTTTTTATTGTCTGAACAACTTGTCAAATCACAGAAAGTGTAACAAAAGAATGACTGATGATCCGTTTCCATATAGTTCATGTCTGCCTACACATGTCCACACAGCTGCCAACCATTATAAGGGATTAATCACTAACACACACACACACACGATTTCAACTTTCACCCAAGTTAAACATTAAAACAGAAACAAATTCAAGCTGGTCAGATTATTTGATCATTATATTTGCAATTTAAATAGATTTTAATAGATTGTATGGTGGCTGTGTTCTCACCTCGGTACCAGAAGCTCTCCTCCTGGCACTCTTTCCAGATCTGTTTTATTTCCTTCCTCTGATTTTTGTCCGAGATGGGGCATTGCTGTCAGGATTACAGAATAGAATAATAAATCTCAATTTCATTTTGTTGTGAACAGAAGCCTTGGGCATCCGGTACAGGTGAGTTTTAAGGAGCTGTTTATCGGGTCAGTCTTGCTAAGAAACAAAAACACTTATTATTATAATAAATACAAATAACTTCAACCCAGCACACAGCAATTGTAGATGTTAACTTTTTTTTTAGTCTCTTCTCGTGAAAGCTCTGTATTTAAAATACACTGAGATTACAGACTACAGTATAAACATGTAATAAATATTCCTTATTTGTTACATTATGATTATTTTTCATTCAGCATCAGGCTCAGACATGTCAACATGTGAACTGATTGCTGATTGTAGCCACGTGCTGTGCAGGACCGCAGCCTTGTGTACAACAGGGCCGGTCATTCTTTCAGTACATGTCTTGGGGTCAGTACTTACCCAGCCTGCTTTTGTTGCAGGTTGCCCTTCTTTTATCTTCTCTGCTTCAGCTGCCATTATGGACCGTGTGCTGTGGTCTTAGTTGCTCAGTCTTTCTCTCCACTTCCTCTCTTGTTGGAGTGCACTGGCAAGGCTTCCTTTATGGCTGGGGCAAAAACACCTTCAAACCCCTCCCACTTAAAGTAAACATTCAAGAAACCCAACCCAAAAAAGGCGGGACTCCAACCATAAGCAGCACAACTCTGGTTTTTGAAGAGTTCCAGCACAGAGCTCTGTTAATACCTCTGTGCTGTTTCAGACAAAAATCAAATAATTCATTATGTTCTTAATTTTGTTCTTAATTACTTTTACATGGTGGGTAAGATTAAGAGGTTTAAGCTGTTAAACTAACTTTTAAACTAATTTAGAACATACGAGACGTCATCTCAGTATCATGTTTCAGACGCTGGGCACATACCTCAGGACAGAGCACCATCACTTGGCGCACACACACACACACACACACACGACATAGAGGCAATTTAGAGCAGTCAGTTAACCTCAAATACATGTTTTTCGACCGTGGAAGGAAGACAAAGAACCCAGAGGAAACCCACACAGACATGGGATTCAAACCTGGATCCCCAGCGCTGAGAGGTAGGCGTGCCAACCACTAAAGCCACTGTGCTGCCCGAACACAAGACATATAAAGTTAAATATAACAATATAGCGAATAAACCAATGGATTTCTATGTTTAATCTATTTTTGTAGAAATATAGATTTTATTATAATTTATATGTTGCAGAACTGTTGCACACACACACACACTGATTCACTGTGTGTTCAGATCATTTAATGCTTTACTCAGACAGTACAGCACAGTGTTATTATTACTGAACCATAATCAGCTCATCAGAGGTCAAAAGGGATCCATTTAAAACAAGCTCATCATCTTTGATTATTACCAGAATTCTGGCTCTCAGGCTCTGCCGTTGGTGAAAAACCCCACTGATTGATGAGCGCTCCCCGCTGGGCTGGAGGAGTAATGAAATACTCCCTCTGCTTCGTAGAGTAGCTGTCCTCCGTGGGTATGATATCCCTGTAGGTCCAGTCTTGCCAGCGCAAATTAAAGTCTTCTAGCAGCTTTATTCTGGCCTCACGCGAGTGAACACAGTCAGTCGGCAGCTCCTGCTGTAGAGCGTCACCAACTTTAACATCCTTCAACACCAGTAGAGCTCTGATGGCAAACCAACCTCCAAAACGAGGATGGATACAAACTCCAAACATCTTCTGGAAAAAAAAAAAGTTTCAACATTTAAAAAAAAAAAAAAGAGAATGTAGAAATGTAATAAAATGACTGAAATGATACTTTACCTTATTTCCCCAGGGTGGATCCTGGATGTCCGCTGGCTTGTAATAAAATGCGGCCCCTGCGACATGTGCCGCTGTCTGAGCCAGAAATTTGGGCTTTCTGCTGGGCAGCATTTCAAAATCAAAACTGATGTCCACGTGAATATCAGGGAGATACTGAGGGCAAACAAACAACAAAGCAGTCGAAAAACAACTCACAACTATTCCAAAAACACACAAGTAAAACGTAAAATTTTAAAGACAATTAAACACAATGTCGGCGGCACGGTGGCTTAGTGGTTTAGCACGTTCGCCTCTCAGCACTAGGGATTCCCGGTTCGAATCCCCATCTGGGTGGAGTTTCCATGTTCTCCCCGTGTCTGCGTGGGTTTCCTCCGGGTTCTCCGGTTTCCTCTCACAGTCCAAAACCATGGACCAAGTTAATTGAATTCTCAAAAAATTGCCCCATCTAGAGTGTGTTTGAGTGAGTGAGTGAGTGTGTGCCCAGCGATGGATTGGCGCCCTGTCCTGGGTCTATCTGCCCAGCGCCCGAGACGTTCTCCCCTGGATGGGCATGGGGAACCCCACCGCGACCCTAATAGAGGTTAAAGCGGGAGATAATGAATGAATGAATAAACACAATGTCCAACGAACCTTGGGAGCACAGGAGTTGATGGTTTGAGCCACACTTTGATCTAAAGGATCTCTAATGCCTTCAGAGCAGCATCTCTGCAGGAAGGGCAGGAACACGTTCTCGAACATGGATGGGGTGCTGAGGACAACCAGTGCCAGGGTATCTGCAGAGTACTGGAGGTGATGCGCCTGAGAAACCACCTCATTGTACCAGCCTATCTTTAAGAATACATGAGCATACAGTTAGCAGAGGGTTTTTAACCGAATTGGGATTGGTTTGAGCAGAAACATTAAGTGGTTGCTTAATACTTCATGCAATCACATTCACATTGTCATTTAATTAAAGCTTTTATCCAAAGCAACTGACGAATAAAAGGGGGGCACACTGGCTTAGTAATTAGCACAACTGCCTGTCAGTACTGGGGATAAAGGCAAATTGAATGCTCAAAATTGCCCACATATAGTGTGTGTTTGTGTGAGTGAGTGTGTGCCCAGTGCCCAAAATGTTCTCAGTAGAACCAGTTACACTGTAGTATTATCAAACCTGACACCCATCAATCTAGTTTAAAGTCTAAAGTCACCCTACATTTTTTTTTATATCAAGTGCTTCTGGAGGAGATTTGTTTTGAGTTGTTTCTTGAAAATGCTGAATTAATGCAATTAATAATAACATTACGATGTAAGTAATTTATTTACTACACATCAGACACAGATCTATAATTATCTATAATTAATATGGTGAGACGGGCAGCACGGTGGCTTAGTGGTTGGCATGTTCTCCTCTCAGCTTTAGGGATTCCCGGTTCGAATCCCCATCTGGGTGGAATTTCCATGTTCTCCCCGTGTCCGCGTGGGTTTCCTCCGGGTTCTCCGGTTTCCTCCCACAGTCCAAAAACATGGATCAAGTCAATTGAGTTCTCCAAATTGCCCCATATAGAGTGTATTTGTGTGAGTGAGTGTGTGCCCAGCGATGGATTGGCACCCTGTCCTGGGTGTATCTGCCCAGCGCCCGAGACGTTCTCCCCTGGATGGGCATGGGGAACCCCACCGCGACCCTAATAGAGGATAAAGCGGGAGATAATGAATGAATGAATAATATGGTGAGACGGGTGGCACGGTGGCTTAGTGGTCGGCATGTTCTCCTCTCAGCGCTAGGGATTCCCGGTTCGAATCCCCATCTGGGTGGAGTTTCCATGTTCTCCCCGTGGGTTTCCTCCAGGTTCTCCGGTTTCCTCCCACAGTCCAAAACCATGGATCAAGTCAATTGAGTTCTCCAAATTGCCCCATATAGAGAGTGTCTGTGTGAATGAGTGTGTGCCCAGCGATGGATTGGCGCCCTGTCCTGGGTCTATCTGCCCAGCGCCCAAACGTTCTCCCCTGGATGGGCATGGGGAACCCCACCGCGACCCTAATAGAGGATAAAGCGGGTGATAATGAATGAATGAATGAATGAATTATATGGTGAGACATCAGATGAAACACCTGTTATTCGGTCGGTAAAAATCCGAATCACAAGACACAGCAATAAAACAACGTCTGGAGAGACAATAAAGGACAAGGACATTCATTATGCGTTACCTGCGGTTAAAGAAGGCTTTTTGTTGATTTTTTTATTTCTATGTAACATTTATTTATCCGGCTTTAAGGTTTTAACCGTGTTTTAACCTAACAATCGTTATAAGCCCGACTTCATAAACTTTCATCCTCGTAAGTGGATAAAAAATAGCAAACGAAAAAGGCGGTTGAATGTGTTTTATTTTTAAACGCTACCTTAAAAGGGTAAACCTCAAACCCTGATGAATGTAAAGAATCCCGGAGAGGCTGAATTAACTCCGCCACACGCTCACCGGGAGCCGCCATATTCCACCGAAGAGTCATCCGCGTATGAAACAAGGAACCGATTCCTGATTCAAACCACGTGTGCTATTCACATATTGGCGGATCAACGAGTTCGTTGTTTTTAATCGGACGATTTTTATTTGCCGATAAATTTAACGTAGCGTTGCATGCTTCAGAAGTGGCTTGAGTTTATTTAATTGATATAATGCGTTTAAGTAGACTGTGTAAGTCGTTATGAAAATAAGTTGTGATAATTTGTGATAAAAAAAAAATTGCAGTATTTCTTCATGTGGAGTGATAAATAATTAAATACAAATAAAAATAGAGTTATTGCATATAGATTTATATAAGCTAATAATAGTTATAAGGCGGCACGGTGGCTTAGTGGTTTGGCATGTTCTCCTCTCAGCGCTAGGGATTCCCGGTTCGAATCCCCATCTGGGTGGAGTTTCCACGTTCTCCCCGTGTCTGCGTGGGTTTCCTCCGGGTTCTCCGGTTTCCTCCCACAGTCCAAAAACATGGATCAAGTCAATTGAGTTCTTCAAATTGCCCCATATAGAGTGTGTCTGTTTGAGTGAGTGTGTGCCCAGCGATAGGTTGGCGCCCTGTCCTGGGTGTGTCTGCCCAGCGCCCGAGACGTTCTCCCCTGGATGGGCATGGGGAACCCCCCCCCCCCCCCGCGACCCTAATAGAGGATAAAGCGGGAGATAATGAATGAATGAATAATAATAGTTAACGGAGGCGGCACGGTGGCTTAGTGGTTTAGCACGTTCTCCTCTCAGCACTAGGGATTCCCGGTTCGAATCCCCATTTGAGTGGAGTTACCATGTTCTCCCCGTGTCTGCGTGGGTTTCCTCCGGGTTCTCCGGTTTCCTCCCACAGTCCAAAAACATGGATCAAGTCAATTGAGTTCTCCAAAATTGCCCCATATAGAGTGTGTGTGTGTGAGTGAGTGTGTGCCCAGCGATGGATTGGCGCCCTGTCCTGGGTCTATCTGCCCAGCGCCCGAGACGTTCTCCCCTGGATGGGCATGGGGAACCCCACCGCGACCCTAATAGAGGATAAAGCGGGAGATAATGAATGAATGAATGAATGAATGAATGAATGAATGAATAGTTAACGGGAACAACGTAATACATTCCTATTGCGTTTCTACTTCATTTCCCACAATTCTTTGCTGCCTACGTTTTTAAAACGTGCTGACGTAGGCGCGGCTCCAGGATTTAAACAGGTCTCGGTTGTAAGTGTTTTTGATCTTTGTCGCAGCGAATCCTGTTTGTTTAATTACATTTAATTAAAATCCAATCAACTCTACGAGACGCCGAACGAGTGTGTGTTGTTTTAATGACGTGAAATTAAAATATAAAGCTTAATGTCGATCGTTAACATGTTTATTAACGGTTAGCTGCAGAGCTAAACAGTGATGGTTCCAGCTCTGCACATAGAGGTGGAACTTTAGATGTTTATTAATAAAATATATTAAATGTTTCACCCAGATGCGTTTAAAACACCCAGGGTTGTAGGTAAGCTTCAATATTAACAATAAAACCCTTAAATAGCTTTAATTTAGCTGTTAATCTGTTTACGCCTCCTGTTTGCTCCACTTTCTGTAAAGATGAACTTTGTAGTTCTACGATCTGTGTGTTCTACAGTACATACGTGTGTTCTCTGATGATCAGAACCCCAATAGTACTACAACAGAGCAGGGATTATTTGGTGGGTGCATTATTCCTATCCCAATCTGGGTGGAGTTTCCATGTTCTCCCCGTGGGTTTCCTCCGGGTTCTCCGTTTTCCTCCCACAGTCCAAAAACATGGATCAAGTCAATTGAATTCTCAAAATTGCCCCATATAGAGTGTGTGTGTGTGTGCCCAGTGATGGATTGGCGCCCTGTCCTGGGTCTATCTGCCCCGCGCCCGAGATGTTCTCCCCTGGATGGACATGGGGAACCACACCGCGACCCTAATAGAGGATAAAGCGGGAGATAATGAATGAATGAATTATTCCTATCCCAGCAGTGTCACTGGGGTGTTTAAATGAAACTACAGCAGCACTGCTGCACTAAAACCCCCCTCACCGCATCAGTGTCACTGCACAACTGACAATAAACAATCCACCACCCAAATGATACCTGTTCTGAGCAAGAGAGAACAGAGAACCAACAGGGGACTAACAAAAACAAAGAACACAGATAGACTACAGTCTGTGATTATAAAACTACAATGTCCATTTATATGGTAGGTGGGGAAAATAGACACTGGAGCAAGAAGAGGGGCATGTCCATGTTTGTCTGGTACTGTATAAACAATGGACATTTTGTAGATGACACACACACATGGTGAATGGGGTCAGTTTTTTAACGATAATATGAACATACTGGTCAAGAAATCAGATAACTGTAAAAGCAAAAATCTGTTTAGGAAACCAGGATACTGTAATAAGCACATAGAAAGATCCACATGCCTCTCAGAAGCGTTTTTTTCCTCCCTGGGTTTTATAGGTATTTGTGTAAAGAAAAAGTGGCAAGTCGGCACATGACACACACCCACTGTATCCAGGGAAATGGCAATCACAGACGTCCTCATACGGTTTAGAGCTGAATCATTGGAACTTTACTAGGCTTCAGTTCCCAGAAGTTTCTTCTTCAGGACAAAGCCTCAGCCATATTAAATCCATGGTCATAAAACAGCCAGAAACTGAGAAAAGATCCCAAAGTGTTTGTTTGTGCATGAGGTAATGCAGATGTCGTGTTGATTTCTGCTCGTTTCCTTGCACAGGTCACCAGAATGAACTGGGATAACCAGCTCAGCTCCATAATCACAGCAGCTGATGACAGCCTCGCCAAAATCAGAGTAATAATCGTTTAATATTTTCTTTTATAAGACAATCGATGTGTATGCAGGCATCAACTGTTCGACATTTAACCACTAGGTGGCACTTTGTATGAATTCAATCCTAATTTAGATCAATAGCTGGTTTGATTTA
Organism: Corydoras sp. C115; assembly: GCA_019802505.1. Lineage (NCBI taxonomy): Eukaryota > Metazoa > Chordata > Actinopteri > Siluriformes > Callichthyidae > Corydoras > Corydoras sp. C115. Next base: position 1,300,034 of record JAFMOC010000041.1, on the reverse strand, counting down.
TATTTACATTTAAATTAAGCATGTGATTTCTTTGAAAGGAACGGATTGCTTCACAAAGAAGACTTTCCAGAGGACAGGCAGGTAAGTGTGGTATTAGAATCCACTTTTTTTAAAAGTTAAACATGTTTATTGCTAAACTCAACTGCTCGGCTTCTCTTTTAGATGTGTATCCAGTGCGGGATATGAATCGTTCCAGTTCTTTGGCCCCCTCAACACCTCCTCTATTGCAGACCACCCCAGCCCTTGGTCCCAATGTTCAGTGGACTGATTTGGCAGCTTTACAGGCCCAGCTGAACAGCCAGAGTCAGGTCTGAGTGCTGCATGTGTGTATGTAGAAGATGTGACGTCTGATTTAAAGTAAAACTGTCTCTGTTTTTAAATCCGAATTCAATGATGTTTTGTAGGCAATAGAATCTTTAAGCCAAAAGCTGCGATTAGTGGAGAGGGAAAGAAATGCTCAACAAAGACACATACAAACATTACAAGGTAATAATACACCGTGCATCATGTTGATTTTACACTTATTGTTCATTTCATCAGCTTCACCATATAAAGGCACTTTGTGGTTTCTGAATTACAATCTGTAGGCCATCTGTTTTCTGTACTGAATACATTTGAATAATTTTACCATACAAAAAGCTTAGGCCCTAAAGCATGGCCCACACGGCGTAGGATAAAAAAAATGTGAAAGGTCGTTGTTAAAGTAGATATTTACCAAAAGGTGTGCAGCACAATGTAGCTTCAGGACAAGCAATCAAAAACATTTCGACATCTGCATGCTTCCAGAGGAAGTGAGGAGCCTGGAGGAAAGACTGGAAGACCAGGAGAAGGGCAGAGACAAAGATCTGAAGCGAAAAGAGAAGAGAGGCCCAGCTGCAGAGCGACGACTGGAGCAATGGAAGAGAGACGTGGAACAAGAATTAAACTCCATCAAAGGTCACATCAGCAGGGCCATGTCTCTTAGCAACCGGGAGGAAAGGTCAGTTGTGCACTGTGGCAGTTTTGCAGATACATGAGGTGGCTGGATTGGGAAGGTAGAACATGACGATGCATTGCAATGTGCCATGAGGAATGGTCTCTGCTGTGTGACTTTAGTTTCAGTTCCAAGTCACGTTGGGAGGAAGTGGAGCAGCTCAGCAGGGATGTGGATCTGCTCAAAGGCAAACTGAGTGAGCACACACACGCACACACACACACACCTTCACCTGGGTCTATTAAATGAACACAACCAAAAATTAGACATGCATTCATTAATTAATCATATGATATTTCCCAAAGATCCAGAAGATTACAGGAGGTTAGTTAGGTTTCGGTATTCCAGGTTCAAACAGCATCGTTTATGGCTTTAACACATTTGCAATGACAGTGTGCATCACGAGGACGTGTGCTTTTTCAAAGTGACTCTGATTTTCCATGTTACGGATGTCTGATGCCTCTTGATGATAGGGATACATTGGTATAATTATATATTATATGTGAACGCAAATTATCCCTGACTACTAAATTCATATATGCATTGCGTGTTATTGTGTGTGTGTAGGGAGACAAGAAGATGATGTGTACCAACAATGGACAGAAGTAAGAGAAACTAGGAGGCAGTGTGAACATAAATGCAAGGTATGAAATCCTACACTGCAGTCTACACTGTCTTAAATCATTATGAAGAGGGTTATTAATAAATAATGACAATCTCCGTATGTATGTGTATATATCTCTATATGGTATAGTATTAGTTTCTCTATATGTGGAAAATCTGCCACAAAACAAAAGCACATTATAATGATTTTTGGTGCTCATGCAGAAGCACATCCGAAGCATTGGACTGTTATATATAGCAACATCACATTGACCAATCAGGAACGAGAATTTGTCAAAGCTGTATAATTATGTGAGATTTCTAGTAATTAAAGGGTTGAGGAATCTAGTGCCAGGATTCTCATTCTGCCTCTGTGAATAATGTCCCCGCGCAGACTCTAGAGAACGTTACAGAGTCCTACCACACACAGAGATTAGAACTAACCAAGGTCACCAATCAATATCAGCAGATACAGCAAGATGTAAAAGAGCTCAGGTATTTATACGAACACACTTTATTAATGCTGTATCGTCGATGAAAATAAATTTGGACTGTGAGGCGATTGTCTGTCTGTGTGTGAACACTTTGGTAGATATAACGTGTCGGAGCTAAAAGGCGAAATGAGAGAAATAAACATGAGAGGCCGACACGTCTCAGCGAAACCTCAGAAATCAGGTAATAAAACACACAGAGACCTCAGAGGCTTCTTACCGTTTGCTTCCTTCCTCCTCATCTTCTGCTTCTGCTCCCAAGCTCCTTCTGAGGTCACGGTTGCTGTGGCGACAAATCCTAGGAGACGACTGCTCTCAAGGGCAGACTTGGAGGATGACTTTAGCCCAACCCCCAGTCTGGGGGACGTGAGTTCTGACGACCTGGACACATCTTGGCTGGGGGAACCAGGTAACACACACAAACACACACACACCCCAAATAATATAGTTTTTTTAAGAGGTCAGGCTCAGCCAAGCCACCCACACCCTCTTGTTGAGTCTTGCCTTGTTATTCATCCATGCATATGCACATCAAAGCCCCGGACTTAATTAATTCAAACATCAAAAGGAAAACCCAACAGAATGGAGGAATAATTTTAATTGCGGACGCTGATCATTACTGCAACAGCTTTTTATTAGTTTCCTTTCTACATTTCAACACTGAGGCTGCTCACCCGCACAAACCCACACACACAAAGTCTCATTTTAATGAAATCATGTCTAAAATGATCTCTCTCCAGTCTGTAGGATGAGAAGGCAGTAACTGTTCTATGGGAGTGTGCATGACTCGGTATATAATAATTACATTATACATTTAAAAAATAAAAATGTTCTTTTCTTTTTTTATTTTGTCTTTAGCTCTGAAACTAAGGAGTCGAAGACAAGACGCACACTTCAGCCTGTCTGCAAGTGATCTCAGTGATGCTGCCAGTGAACTTGAGAGTAACCACAGTGACCTCGATGGCAAACTGGGACGTGTTTACAGCAGTTCACCAGAACTCAGTGTGAGCGATCTTTAAAACCGAACATTAAAATCAATCTCATTGCATGATAAAAATCACGCAATACACCCGATCTGACCGTTTGTACTTGGTTCAGCCGTAATGTAGCCTCGCACAGATACTCAGCTGCCTTATGTTTCTCCACTAAATTTGTTTACGCAAGATTCAGTTTCTTTAATACGTCTATTGTTTTTATGTGTTCAAAATAAACTTTTTAAAACAGCAGTTTGTGTTTCAATGTCATTGCCAGATGGGAGGTAAAGGCCTGAGACCAGTGATCAATTTTTTTAATCTTGATGTACATACCTCTTAATGGTTTGGTATGTTCTCCTTTGGCTGAGATGACTGTGCTATCTAACTGCAAAAGACTTGAGAGGATTAAATTGCAAAAACTTTCAAACACAAACATGTCCAAGACTACAGTCTGTAACTGTGAAACTACAGTCCACCTATATGGCATGTGAAGAAAATATATAGACAAAAAGGGGGCGTGTCCAGACTTTTGACTAGAAACCAAGACATTGTCCTGTGTGCATCTTATAAACTGGTGTTGTACTAAATAAATGGGCCTGTATGTATGTAACTGCTGTGTTTATCATTAGTCCATAAATCAGTTATCAGTCGAGTAAGGTTCAATTCAAGAGTTACATTCACAATTTCCTCAACTTTTAATAAAAAGAGACATCAACACAAAAATGTAAAATTTCTATACAAAACTGCACCTTTGAAACAAAAAGCAACAAAACCCTGAAAACAAGATTTCAAAGTGTTCATCAATTAACATTTAACAAAAAAAAAAAAAGCTTTAAGGTTGCATCGTTAAGTTTTAATGCGACTCTGAAATCCTGAACGATCGCGACGAACAATATTCTCTCAAACTGCAGAACACAAAAGAAATGGCTTCTCCACAATCAGTGTAATCATCGAAAAAAAGATCACGTTCTGTTCTTCAGATTCTCAATTACACTGGTACACTCATCTAGAACACAAATCCAACTATAGAACATCGATGGTACAGTAATAAGGTAAAAACGTCATGAGTCTGAAGGGTGCGACTGCGTGATTACAGCGCTCTGTTGGCTTATCCACTCGGTCTGATTTATGGGCGTGGCTGTTCTGTGGCAGAGCATCCAGCTAATGTTCTCAGGCAAGTACAGACCCATACCCCACAGGACTCAAACATGTGCACCGATGAATCAGCTGAACTCAAATGATCGATGCTTTTAATTCACGCATCAGCCTCACGAAACTGAACGGACATCAGATTTCACATTCGCAAAACGAAAACATGTAACTAAAGCAAACAGCTCTGAAAATCGTCCTACAGTGTCCCACACCGAAATAAAGTGCAAGCAAACAACTGACAAACGGCGAGGCACAACGATCCAGCAGCTGACGCTGAGGAAAATCAAACCAGGTCTGGAAAGGTCATCCAATCGGTCAGTTAACACTGGATTTATTTACTGTCTGAGCTGATTAAAGGATGTGGGCGGCGCCTTTGTGTTAACATTGACTCCTTCCTTCACATCGTCCAAATAATATGGATTTTTAAAAAAAGTATAGATAAAGATACTGACTGGGTGAAATTAGTCCGTACTCCCCTGACACGAATCAGGTTTCCCTTTACACTTGCATACATACAGCACCGGTCACGAGTTTGGACACGCCTCCTTTTTGCTCCACTTTCCGTGAAGACGGACTTTGTTGTTCTACAATTCCAGACTGTAGTCCATCTGGTTGTGTTTTAGAGTACATACTATTTACTCTGTTCTCTAATGGTCAGGACTCCAATATCACCACCACAGAGCAGGGATTATTTGGTGGGTGCATTAGTCCTATCCCAGCAGTGTCACTGAGGTGTTTAAATGAAACTACAGCCACACCACTACACTAAAACCCCCCTCACCACATCAGTGTCACTGCACAACTGACAATAAAAAAATCCACCACCCAAATGATACCTGTTCTGTGATGGTCCTGACCAACAGAGAACAGAAAACCAACAGAGGACTGAAAAAAACAAAGAACACAGATGTACTACAGTCTGAAATTGTAGAACTACAAACTCCATCTGTACGGTAAGTGGAGATAATGAAATGGAACAGGAAGGAGGCGTGTCCAAACTTTTGACTGATATTGCATTTTAATAAAATGCCATCAGAGATGTAATGTAAACAATTCCATGTTAATGTCTAAAGCCACTGAGTGTTCAAGGTCTCTTTTTGGAAAAGAGGAACGTAATTTTAAAAGTTAACAATGCACACCGTTTAAATAAGTTCCATATCTGTTGCATTAAAATCAAATCAAATCAAATCAGTAAAACTAGAAGACCAGGTGCTTATTAACATTAGACATTAATATGGAATTGGTCTCTGTTTTGTGTTACTAAATTTACAGTGGCTGTGTTTTAATTCACCCTTTAAACTGCTGCGGTACTTCCTAATTAAAATGTCTGTAAAGATGAATGAGTCAATGAATGTCTTACATTCTGAAATACAAAGGATGTGGTTTTAGAACCTGGAGATTCAAAAGGCACATCTCCCTTAGTTATTTATCCTTCTGACTAAAGTTCAGGGCTTTAATCCTAAAAAAAACAGTTTTATTTTCACATTGAAGTTGATGAAATTGATTTTCATTGAAGTATAAAGAACTCAACCCTGCTCCTCGTCACCATGAGGGAGTGAAAATGGCACAGATAAAAACCCCGCCTCCTATTTAATCGACAATCCTAGCAAGCCTCATCTGTCCTTATTAAAGAGAACTGAACCCAACGTTAAACTTTAAATGGCTCTTTCTGTATAAAGTGGAACGGAGTGCGCCGCTGGTCCCAAGTCTGTACTTATATGCACTGAATGACATCGTTTTCAGACGAAGGAGCGTCAGCCTTGTATTAAACGAGCCGTGACAGTCAGCCACAAAATAAAAATAGGTTACAAGTCATGACCTGTTAATATAAATGTCCTATATCAGTAATGCCTCGCGCTCCATAATTTTGTTCCTTTTTGGCAACAAACAAGCGCAACGCATGCCGCTGTTCCAGTTCAAAAAAAGTAGACGACGGGTCAAAATAAAAATCTTCTGATGCTTGGCTTTGAAACAAATTTAAAAATACACACTAATTATGCCAGGACTTGAGAGAAGCTCAAGAGGACGGCCTCAGTTAAAGGTTTAGGGATTTTTCTTGCCACTCAGTAGCTGTACATGGAGAGAGGCGTGTCCTCCATCATGTCATCCTACAAGACAGGAATCACAGTTAGATATCATTAATTACTGTCCATGCTTTATGTTATTAGTTATATTAAGGGAGATTCTTAAATGTAGTCTAAAAATAGTATTTCTATTTGTATTTGCACCTAAATACAATCAGCACTGTGTACCCACCATGGGGAGATCCTGAAGGCGGCGGAACTCCGGTTGCTCGTTCTTATGCCGGAATTTCAAGAATATTAGAAGCGAGATGGCAGCAGCAGTCACCACGAACACAGATACCAAGCCAACCAGGAGAGGATCCATTGATGAGGTGGCTTCTGGGTTTTCATAAATGCAAAGGGGGGAAAAAAAAGGCCACATGAAAGCATTTTTCCACTGTTTTCACTTCAGTTAAAATCCAATTGCTTTACAATAAAACGCTTACAATGGAGCATGAAACTCATCAGGCTAAATTTGTGCATCACACTTATAGTGTGTTGTGTTTTTACAGGAGTAACAGGGTGTGAGATACACTCCTTATATAGCTCACACACAAATATATATATCATATATTCATTCATTCATTATCTTCCGCTTTATCCTCTATTGGGTTTGCGGGGGGGGGGGGGGGGGGGTTCCCCATGCCCATCCAGGGGAGAAAGTTTCGGGCGCTGGCCAGGACAGGATGCCAATCTATCGCTGGGCACACACTCACACAGACACGCACGCATACACACTCTTTATGGGGCAATTTGTAGAACTCAATTGACTTGATCCATGTGTTTGGACTGGGGGAGGAAACCGGAGAACCCGGAGGAAACCCACGCAGACACGGGGAGAACATGGAAACTCCACCCAGATGGGGATTCGAACCAGGAATCCCTATATATATATATATATATATATATATATATTCATTTTTCATTCATTATCTCCGCTTTATCCTCTATTAGGGTCGCGGTGGGGTTCCCCATGCCCATCCAGGGGAGAACGTCTCGGGCGCTGGGCAGATACACCCAGGACAGGGCGCCAATCCATCGCTGGGCACACACTCACTCACACAGACACACTCTATATGGGGCAATTTGGAGAACTCAATTGACTTGATCCATGTTTTTGGATTGTGGGAGGAAACCAGAGAACCCGGAGGAAACCCACGCGGACACGGGGAGAACATGGAAACTCCACCCAGATGGGGATTCGAACCGGGAATCCCTAGCGCTGAGAGGCGAACGTGCTGACCACTAAGCCACCGCGCCGCCCTATGTATATATATATATATATATATATATATATATATATATATATATATATATATATATATATATATATATATATATATATATATATATATATGTGTATATATATATATATATATATATATATATATATATATATATATATATATATATATATATATATATATATATATATATATATATATAAAAATAAAAATACAGCAGAAGTGTGTTATATTCCCACATGTTGGCGATGTTACAAAGACGAGTCTGTAGTTTTGTTTAGTTAGCGTCAGGCTGCTCTGACCTCAGTCGGCCTCAATGCTTTCCTGTATTATGACCACACTCCCGTTCATTTCTCTCTCACTCTCATTCTTTTACACACAGAGAGAGAGAGAGAGCTTTAACAAAGTGCTTGCTTAGGGTTTTTTGCAGCACTCGTCCCCAATTATAGAAAGCAGTGAATGTGCACACAGTGGGTTAGTGAAACATACAGTAGCAGCCGAACAATAAAAACCTCAATATACTGTATAATTATTATTTACATTTTCAGATTCATTTTAAATCTAGAGATCATGATATGGTACGAATAAAAAATAAATAAATAAATCTTACAGCCTGATGAATTTAAATTTGACATATCGTCATAAAGCAACCTACAAGTATCCCCAATGTGAAAACAGGGTCAGTCATAATACCCCCTGCCCCCAGATCACTGAGGGTAAACTGCATGCTCAAGGATCCACACTGGTGACTCAGTGAACATGGAATTTGAACCCCAAACCTTCAGATTGATTCCTGCCCCCACTGTAACCACTAAGCTACCATGCAATAGAGCGCACACTCACGGTCATCTCCAACATTCAGTTCAGAGGGGGAGTCCACACGCGCCTTATTCTGGACTGATGTGCTGCTTTGCTGCGTGCTCCTCTCGGTCGTCTGGCTGGTGGACGATGCTGACGTTCCTTTATTGACCGCAGTAGTGAACCTGCGTCTGGCCTGGGAGGTCGTCACAACCGAACTGGTGGTTCCACTGGCTGTGGAAATCGGTGGCCTAGTGGACGTCGCGGTGGTTTCTGGGCCGACTGACGTACTCATTATAGGATCAGTTTTCGGGGCAGACGTCATGGGAATGAAGCTGGTGGTGGATGGCGTTTGGGTGGAGAGGGTCTGGTTATCTCCCAGTGCTCCATCCCGACTCTCTGTGAGGTTTCCGGCAGCGGTCGTGTCATTTGTGGCTTCAGGGGAATACGACACATTACCAGCAGCTGTTGCTGGAGAGGCTTTATGGGAAAGATCACACGCAAAGAACCAGATTAGACACGATGTGTAATGAATCAGGAAAGCTGTCGGTGTTACATTACAGGAATTAATGAGATTAAAGATCAGAACATTGGCATTCATCTGGGTTAGAGACGTCAAATGTAAATGAATTAGGGGTTCAGTAAAATAACATTACAGAAATAGGTACAGACATTAATGAGGAAATGCGCGACCTTGTCTAAAGTTCCGTCTACTGGCATAAAACATATTTCTCTTACGAAAAATGACTTGTGATAGTTTGAATCATGATCAATTGGAAAAACATGTAGATGGAATTTGTAGTTCTAAAGACTACAGAACGTAGTCATGTTTCTAAAAATAAACGGTTTCTCAGCTGTGTGTGTGTGTGTGAGAGAGAGAGAGAGACACACACACACATATACAGAGTGTTTAAAGGTCAATCAGACCTCACTGTTCTGAGCAGTAACCCTAAATTGCAGGACTACATCCTGTGTCAACTGTAAATGACTGGATTGAAATGTACCAAATAAAATGTAAATGTAAAATCTGTGTGTGTGTGTGTGTGTGTGTGTGTGTGTGTGTGTGTGCGCGCACTGGCAGCTGTTGAAAAAGTGTAAACAGTTCTGGAGGTGTTCGAATCGACTTGTTAATGAACAGAAGCATCACAGACATCAGCAGGTTTCACATTTTCTCACCTCCCTGTTAAATCTCACACTGCATTTTGTCGCACTCTCTCACATGGTTCTACCTCTCCACTCTCTCCTCCCTGACGATGTCTCCCACCACGGTCATTTCATACCATCAAAGGTTTTGCCTCGGTCATCTTTGGGTGTTTTGATTATTTATAGTATAACATGGCTTCGTGTTATTGTTATCAGTACGACACGCAAAACATGATTCACTCTGCAGAAGCTTCTACAAAACAACTACAACAAACTCCACGTTTCATAGTTTAGTATCTAGGTATGAAAAAAAATATATATACTATGACTTTCCTTTATCCACAATTAATAACTATGATGTATATAACCCTCACCTGGAGCCTCAGTGCTGTATTTGGTGACATTAAGGTTGAGGCCGCCGTCTCCTTCTGAAGAGGCATTCAGGTTAGTCGTAGATTCCGAAAGTGGTTTCAACTTTTCTGAGGAGACGTTCTCAGGCAACGAGGTGGAGGGGGTGGCGGAAGTGGGAGGAAGTGGGCTGGAAAGTTCACCTTGGGACACATGAGAAAAAGGCATTGTTCCATTAACCCATTAATAAACCATCCACACATGTTTCTGATCATGAGCAGCGTTATCAGATTTATTAAGATCTGTGACCAATAGTTTGTAAAATACAGAGCAAAAGGTTATCTGATGAATCTCTGGACATCATCCATGACCATTTTGAACTGAATATGTCTGTGGGTGTCAGAAAATGGTTAGAGAGAGAGAGAGAGGGAGAATCCAGATGGAGAGTGATGACTCTGTCCTTTTTCCTGCCCATGTGTGAATGACAGACAGAGTAAAGAAAATGGTAAATGAAAGAGACCGGTTCTCGCTATTATAAGTAACCAGAGTGATATATTATTTAGACCAATTTCCTTTTTAAACAGTCATCATGAATAAAGAATGAGAAAACCTCATCTTTACTCTTTAAATATGAAAAAGGAGGCTGATTCACTACAACATCAAAAGTCCGACTCAGTGGTGTAACTCACAGTGAGGTCAGGAACTATAAATACGACTCTCTTTAACATGGCGACGGACCGGCCGGATGTCCTGAACAATTTAACCACAATGTTTATGAGATCAGCTCGCAGCAAAAACTCTGTAACAAGGCTGTGCTGTAAATCACAAATGTAGAACTTTATCAGTTTAGGAACAGTCTACATACTACACCCTCATCCCTACCTCTTACCCACTGTACCCTCCATCCTCCTCCACCCTCAAACTCATGAGTACACAAAGTACTGAGACTCCAGTCTAAACTGTTTAACACTTGCTTTTTTGATATACCTCCCGTTTCCCCGGATACACTAAGAATACTCTTCCTCTCATCGCGGCGCAATACAGTAACTCATTTTCTTGCTCTGCCGTCAGCCATTCTCCCCCCCGCCCCTGCCCTGCAGCAATTCTGAGAAATGTCTTCTAGGTAATATTGTTAGAGCGCTGAAGGACAGTCATGATCTTCACATATCCATCGCTTTTACCCACGAAGACGCTTCCATTCGCTCAAGTGTGAGAAACATTAAAAGCAGGGTGTGAACGGTGTGTGAGGGGGAAAAAAAACAAACATCTCGTGTTAAACCAAGCTGACAAAAATAATCTATTTGTTAAACATCTATAGCTTTATGGCTTTTACTTGAAATCCATTGGTACAGATCTGTTGCCCTCCACCCTGTGCCTCGATATGATCACATGTCATCACTAAAAATGTTCTGTAAACATCAGACGTCAGAGCAGCTGACCTTCATGAATTTCTCTCTCAGTCACTTGCTCTCATACACACACACACACACACACTTTTGTAGGCATCTCCTGAGGGATAGGTGTGTGTGAAAAGCCCACACCACCACCACCACCACACCCTGAAAGCAGAATAGTGCACTTCAGGCTGAACCCCACAATAATGGTCCTGTTCTCCGGAGCCTTGCGGCACCACGACTTGCACCCTGACGCAAAACACACATTTAACGCAGCTTACACATGTCCGCCTGCGCGCGCTCACACACAATGACTGCATTTATCGGCAGCAATTATATGAGCGTGCAGAAGGGGGCTGGGCTTGGAAAGATTCTGTGTTTTGATTAAAGGGCAAATGACAGAAGCACATCAGTGTTCAGAGTTTATATTTAAGACTTTAGCACAGCATTGAAAGATCCTCGTGAGGGGAATTGTTCTGTTACATAAATGTCCGTGGAGGCACAACGTGGCTTTTGAGCTCTTATAGCCGTTTCACACGAGGCCCAGGAGGAGAAGGTTGAGGGGTGCATCAGCTCTGCGGCTCTAAATGGTTCTGCTCTGGCCTTTTCATGTCTTATTACACTCTCTCCTTCCTGCAGTCCTGTAATGCCACTTGCTTTTAAATAAACAGGATTTTCAAGGACTTTTGAAATTATATGTCCCATATACCCCCCCCCCCCTCAGTCTATAAAAAGAATTTGGTGGCTGGTATGTTTCTGGTATGAAGGTTTTTCCTTTTGTATTGTTCGTTCTCGCCTCTCAAAAATAGTAAGTAGGTGATGACATGACGACTGTGTGAATGTGCGCTGCCTGTGGGTGACCCCAGCTGGTCCCAAACCCCGAACAGCTGTCTGGAAGTCAAGACACTGGTGGTAAAACTGCAGTTATAACGGGGGGGGGGGGGGGAATATATCTCTCACAATGACCTTGATGATCTGCAAGACTTAATAGGTGCAGGCATGGATGTATGGATACCAGAGGTCGTGGCGCTATGAAACTCCTAAAAACTTTAAAGAAAGCAATTTCAGTTTGTTTTGTCAAGAATTCAACAGCATGGTGTTACTCCATCGACTCGCTTGATTTCTGATCCGATCACTAAACCGCTTTTTAACGTGAACCAACATACTGAGGACATCACACGCCAATAAAATAAAGAAGGACAAAAGCCTGCTCTTTGTCATTTGTTTGTACTTCCACCTTTTACAACTGCAGGTTTATCACCAGCTTCCTTTTTTGGTAGAAAGCTGAAGACCTGCTACTGCTTTTATAAACCATGTTTAAGCCTTAAGTTTGGAATGGTTCTGTAAACAAGGTTAAAACAGGACTGCGCCACTTGGAAATCCTCTAACATGTACACTGTATTAGAGGCTGATATTTTAACCAAAGCAGCAGGACAGTCAAATGCAGCACTGCCCAAAAAAGCCTGGAATGTGTGAAAAGACAAGAAAACTTGTAGATATTTTAAAAAAAAAAAGGTGTTTTAACATTGATCTTATTGTGTGCCCAGCGATAGATGGCACCCGGAATGGATTTCATGTTTTTCGAGCGTGAAAGAACACTAGATCCCCCGCACTGACAGGGGAAGAACATACAAACTTTCAACAACACGGTCACAGCCGCCCACTTGGGAATCAAATCTGGGATGATCTTGCTGTGAGGCCCAGCTACTGAAGCCACTGCATTCCTGAGACATTAAGCAGTCTGATGGATAGGTCTCAGTTTTTGGCAGTGATCTCTCATGGGGTTTATTACATCACATGGGAACCAGCATTGGAAAGATGGACTGTCTGGAGTTTCTGTGAAAGTATGAAGAGGACACTGGGATATAAAACCAGTGAAAGGAGCTTATAGCCCGACCAAACACAGAGCAACCCAACGAGAACGAAAGTAGGAAGTCATTTAAAAACGCGGTGGAAGAATTTCCCGTCAGTATGTTCAGAAGTGATTAACAGAATCTCAGGGGGAAATCGAGTGATGCAGCTAATGTCTGAATTGCATCAGGTCGGCAACAAATACCATTAGCACCAAGGCTGCGGCAGCGGAGACAAAACAGCATCACTTCTGATTTCACTCATCTGCACATGCACACCTGGGTCAGACACTTTCTGTTTCGCAACCCATCACGCACTCATCCACGTGGATTTGCTAATTTCTGCTTTGAAGTGGAGATCAAAGAGGAATCGGCCTGCGATCTGATCAGTTCAAAAGATTGCAGGACAAAGACAGAAACCAAGAAATCAGACAGACGGGAAGTAGCAAAGTCACAGATGATTTCCGGTCCAATAAAGAAATGGAAATGAGTTTACAATTCACGTCAAATCTGAAAATGTGATGGTTCTGATTCACCCAAATATTCACAATTGTCCAAATATGTGCCGCAAAAACAGTCTGACTTCATTTAAACGTTTAAAAGCTCGATCGATTAAAACAAACTATTGCGAACAAGACGCCATCTGAATTCCACTCATAAATTCATTATATTAATGTTTTTTTTTTTAACCTTCCATCATTTATTGTTCTACTGTATTCTGACTAATCCGGCTCAGTGCTCTGAGAACTATAAATACACCTCACGTGTACCATCGACAAAAGGTTCAAGGAACTGAGTCAGGTTTAACATCCACAAGCATTAAAAATCAAAAGTGTGACGTTTTAATCATTCACGTACGGGTCCAAAGCTTATTAACAGTTATAACTGCTGGTAACATCGGATTTCTCAACTTTTCAGAGAAAAAAAAAAGGCAAAGTGGATAAAACATGCTGCTGATGGAGATACAAAACAGACGGTTCTCCTTTCCCAGAATGCCACTTACAATATTGATGGACTTTGTGGTTTAACAATTACAGACTGTAGTCCATCTTTCTGTTCTTTGTTTTCGTTAGTCTCTTGTTGGTTCTCTGTACTCTATTGGTCAGGACCATCACAGCACAGGTATCATTTGGGTGGTGGAACTGAGAACAAGTGGAGCAAAAATAGGGTGTGCTGAACTTTGTAAATGTTATAGCTTGTCAGCATGTACTTTCAATATTGATCATCTGTCGGACTAATCTATATTCCAATTGAAGTGAGTAAGAGGTGCTGTTTGTTGGGTTACTAACAAACGTATTGTCCTTTTTGACTGCAAAATTCTATAAAAAAAAAAAAACCTAGCAGCCCGTCATCCAGAACAAGGAGTGTGACCAAATGCGGTTTGTCTCTAAAAATAAACGGTGCCTGTGACCGACGTGTTTAGAACAATCTCAGCAGCCACTTGTGTATCACGTCACAAGCAAAAACAATTCTCTCCAGGAACATAAAATAATCTTTTGAACATAATGCACAAAAGAAGAGCGATCAGAAGTACAAATGCTAAAATAACCAAGTGTTTGGTTAAAATACTGAACCAAAGTATCACTATATGTCCTCCTCGTGTGACCCTGAGCACTCGGCCCTTTAAATCAGTGTTATAAAGTAATACTAATCAAAATCAATGCAGGCTTTGTTTTGGGTGAAGGAAGGACATGGTGACAGTCATGTGCTTGTTTATTCTCGCTCCTGTTACTGGGAGGGGACCTTCTGATATCCCAAGATATCCCAAACTACCCATTAACATGCCAGTGTGGACTCATGCCGCAGAGCTGGATGCTGATGGACAGGGTTTGTGGATTGCAGTCCCCAACTGACAGACTGATATTTTGGTGGCTGAGGTTTAAGTAATCTTCTGTTGGGATCAACCGGCTTCCTGTCACAACGGTTTAACCAAACTGATGTGCAGAAGCAAATCAATGCTCAACTACACCCTGATTATAGTTGTAGCAGCAGAGCATTGTAGCTCCGTTGGTAAGCTTTGAAAGTTGGGGGTTTCAAACCAAGAGTCCAATTGAAGTTGCCAAGTGTTCGGCCTTGGGCAAAACCCTTACCCCACATTGCTCCAGGGGTGGGCAGTGATTAGCACCTCCACCTAACAGCAAGAAAGCCCAGGGTTAAATTCACAGTTAATGTGAACACAGGTCGTTTCTTTGTGGTCTGCATGTCCTCCATGTGCCTATGTGGGTTTTTTTCGCTTCCCTCCCACAACTAGACATGCTGATGGGTGAATAGGAGACACTAAGGTCATTGGAGGTTTGGGCGGTCATTGCACCAATCACAAGCCTGGATGAAAAGGAGGGAACCCCATACAGGCACAAGGAGGACATGCAGACACTACAAAGAAAAAAAAAAAAAACCATGATGTTCACATGCTGAGGCCTAAAGAAATTCTCATGAAAAGCCTAAATCTCATTCATTCATTATCTTCCGCTTTATCCTCTATTAGGGTCACGGTGGGGTTCCCCATGCCCATCCAGGGGAGAACGTTTCGGGCACTGGGCAGACACCCAGGACAGGACGCCAATCTATCATACACACACACTCTATATGGGGCGATTTGGAGAACTCAATTGACTTGATCCATGTTTTTGGACTGTAGGAGCAAACCGGAGAACCCGGAGGAAACCCACGCAGACATGGGGAGAACATGGAAACTCCACCCAGATGGGGATTCGAACCGGGAATCCCTAGTTCTGAGAGGAGAACGTGCTAAACCACTAAGCCACCTTGCCAACCCTAAATCTGTTTTGTAAAATTACAGTAAAGAGACAAAAATATTAGAACAGACTTTTGTTTTGTGTAGTCCTATTGCCACAGGGACGTGTATAAAACCAAGCACCTAGTCAGGCACTGGGGGCAGCTGCGCTCATGAGGGCCTGTTCTGTTCTGCCCCACCATGACTGTGCTTCTGTGTACAGGTGAGTTTAGTGTGCGGCACCTCGAGTGGCTCACAGTCTGTGCCTTTCACTCCACCTCACAGAATGCTTTTGGCATGAATTAGAACTGAGATTGCAAGCCAAACCCTTCATCGATTTATTTATTTATTTATTTTTTGTGACACCCCACTACAAAATCCTCAGTCCAGCTGCACATGCGGAACCAAGTTCCATGGTGATGTTCCAAAGTCCCCTTAAATTAAATCATTGTATGTTCCAAAATAACTTTTCTTTATACGGCGTGCAGCGGCACGGTGGCTTAGTGGTTTTGCACGTTCTCCTCTCCCCATCTGGGTGGAGTTTCCATGTTCTCCCCGTGTCTGCGTGGGTTACCTCTGGGTTCTCCGGTTTCCTCCCACAGTCCAAAAACATGGATCAAGTCAATTGAATTCTCAAAATTGCCCCATATAGAGTGTGTCTGTGTGACTGAGTGTGTGCCCAGCGATGGATTGGCGCCCTGTCCTGGGTCTATCTGCCCAGCGCCCGAGACGTTCTCCCCTGGATGGGCATGGGGAACCCCACCGCGACCCTAATAGAGGATAAAGCGGGAGATAATGAATGAATGAATGAATAATGAATGAATGGCGGCACGGTAGCTTAGTGGTTTGGCATGTTCTCCTCTCAGCACTAGGGATTCCCGGTTCGAATCCCCATCTGGGTGGAGTTTCCATGTTCTCCCCGTGTCCGCGTGGGTTTCCTCCGGGTTCTCCGGTTTCCTCCCACAGTCCAAAAACATGGATTAAGTCAACTGAATTCTCCAAATTGCCCCATATAGAGTGTGTGTGTGAGTGAGTGTGTGCCCAGCGATAGATTGGCGCCCTGTCCTGGGTGTATCTGCCCAGCGCCCGAGACGTTCTCCCCTGGATGGGCATGGGGAACCCCACCGCGACCCTAATAGAGGATAAAGCGGGAGATAATGAATGAATGAATGAATTTACGGCGTGCGTGCATCTTCAAGCCAAATCACGTGGCACAGAGGAATCAGGGCTCCGTCGCTCTGTAATCGAAGTTAAGTGTCCTGTGACGCTCTTTATTGGGAAAAACCCTCACACACACACACACACACACACACACACACACACACACACACCACGCCATGGCAGATCTTACCTCCAGTCACAGCGGAGTGACAGAGCAGAAGCAGCGCGCACAGAGAGACGAGTCCCGCGTCCATCGCGTCCTGCCTTCGGGCTGATGAAGTTGATCACAGAAGCCGCCGAGCCGTCGGTCCTCCGTCTCCTGACAGACTGTCAGCTGATTTCCCGCGTCCTTCAAGTATAATCAAGAGAAATAAAGATGCCGCCGTCGTAATAACCTCCGTCAGTAATAACGGACGCTCTCCGTCGGTTGTTTTTTCCTGAAGAGAAGCCGGCCGCGTGCGAACGGCGCGCTTTCACAACTCAACTGTACAGCCGCCCACTGCCTCAGTAAAGTAACGTGCAGGGGGCGGGGCCAACACGATTCGACACGCCCATAACACCGACGTCAGCCGTTACGCTGTGTGGACTTTTATAAATATTCATTCATTCATTATCTCCCGCTTTATCCTCTATTAGGGTCGCGGGGGAGGGGGAGGGGGGGTTCTCCATGCCCATCCAGGGGAGAACGTTTCGGACGCTGGGCAGATAGACCCAGGACAGGACGTCAGTCTATCGCTGGGCACACACTCACTCACACAGACACACTCTATATGGGGCAATTTAGAGAACTCAATTGACTTCATCCATGTTTTTGGACTGTGGGAGGAAACCGGAGAACCCGGAGGAAACCCACACGGACACAGGGAGAACATGGAAACTACACCCAGATGGGGATTCGAACCGGGAATCACTAGCGCTGAGAGGCGAACGTGCTAAACCACTAAGCCACCTTATAAATATTCATTCATTCATTCATTATCTTCCGCTTTATCCTCTATTAGGGTCGCGGTTTGGTTCCCCATGCCCATCCAGGGGAGAACGTTTCGGGCGCTGGGCAGATAGACCCAGGACAGGGCGCCAATCCATTGTTGGGCACACACTCACTCACACACACACACACACACACACACACACACACACACTCTATATGGGGCAATTTTGGAGAACTCAATTAACTTGATCCCCCCACGGACACGGGGAGGACATGGAAACTTCACCCAGATGGGGATTCGAACCGGGAATCCCTAGTGCTGAGAGGAGAACATGCCAAACCACTAAGCCACCATGCCACCACTTTTATAAATATGATATATTTATTCATTCATTCATTCATTATCTTCCGCATTATCCTCTATTAGGGTCGCAGGGGGGGGGGGTCCCCATGCCCATCCAGTGGAGAACGTTTCGGGCGCTGGGCAGATACACCCAGGACAGGGCGCCAATCCATCGCTGGGCACACACTCACTCACACAGACACACTCTATATGGGGCAAATTTGGAGAACTCAATTGACTTGATCCATGTTTTTGGACTGTGGGAGGACACCGAAGAACACGGAGGAAACCCACACGGACACGGGGAGGATATGGAAACTCCACCCAGATGGGGATTCGAACCGGGAATCCCTAGCGCTAAGAGGAGAACGTGCTAAACCACTAAGCCACATCCATGGACAGAGCATGTGGAACATTGGGAATGCTGGGATGTTTAAACACTCCGTCTGGTCACACAAATGTTCAGCTATGAAAATGGGCCATGCTGTTTGTAAAATATCCAGCAAATCCTAAAACCCTTAAATCTGCACTGCAACCGCATGCAATAATTGTTATGATATATAATACATGTGCAAAAAAGACACGTATAAAGTGCAATATATTTTCTACTTGTAGAGGATCTGCAAGTGATGTGCAATTTGTAAATTCTTTATTACCTTGCTCTAATGTTTTTAATTACCTTTATTTCTTTTTATTCTATCTGTAAAATATGCTAACGTAACTCTGTCACTGTTTTTGATACCGCTGTAGAAATGCAAATTTCCCCTCGTGGGTTAATAAAGACTCTCTTATCTTATTTTATGTCGTCTTTAGACATCTCTTTAAAGACAAGGACACATCATAATGTCTTTAAAGTCTTTATTTATACCCGGAATCATAAATCTTAAATCTTTATAGTTCACTTATTACATTCTATATTTATATCCATCAAAGTGAAATTTTATTATTAACACAGTTTTCAATTGTCATTCACACCTATTAAACATTCAAAGGAAATTTTCATAGTGTCCTCTGAAGGCTGAAAAAAAAAAAGCTTATAAAGGATCGAATGACTTGCACAAATAACAAAAAAACCTAAAACAATGTGAGAAATTAAGATCCAGTGAGTGTTGAATTAGTACTCCACTGCTCAGTTACTGGGTTTTACTCAAAATTTACATTAAAGGAAAATAAAGTATGAATGAGGAGAGATGAGCAACACCGACCTGAAAAAAAGTCAGATATGTTCCACCACAAACATCCAAAAACAATTCCATTCCAGTAAAAGAAAGGATGATTACTTGACACACTGACTCCAAGATACACAGCATCTATGGTTAATTCGACAGCTGATTCGAGAGCGACGCTGGCTGCATGTCTTTTAAAAAGGGCCGATAAATGCCGGCCAGGTCACAGCATTTCCATCGATAAGAGGAAGCACAGCCGGACAGCCACCGCCACGGGCTGGTGAGTTTCAGGTGTCAGAGGTTTTCATACATGGTCGTCAGGCAGCAAAGATACAAGAGCATGCGAGTGTTTAGTCACAGTTCATCACTGTATAAATTCTGTATAAAGTCACATGCAGGACCTTAAATCATCTTTTACTAAATTGTACTAAGAACTGATTTCTAGTAGCAAAAAAAGCGAAACATGTGGCGACCAGCACCAAATGCCATTTTCCTGAAGTTTCATCCTGTAATGTAGCTGATTTCATGAACATGTTGGAACTACAGAGTTCTAAAGACTTTTTTTTTTCTTTACCAGTTAACGCATGATGTATTTTGCATCTTTTTTTATAGCTCTGTGTGACGGTGGAGCCACAATCAAACACTGGTTTGGGAATGAGAGGCGAGGCTAAGGAAGCAGGTGGAATCGATTACCTCACCTGTGGCTTGGCTGTGTTAACGGTCTGTGCATCTGTGCAGAGAGATACAACGGACAAGTCAACGGATCTCATTTGCTTCCCTGGCTCCATCTAATCAGTGATTGAATGCAGCCTCACCGTCTCACTGCAGCAATGCAAAACAAAATTTTTAAATCAGTTGTGTAATAAAATTAAAAAACACCAGTGTTGCTGAACGGATACGTTGCAGAGGTACAGAGCGTAAACGGGATGGGGACCTAAAAAACAATGTTATACCTGAAATACATAATTATTCATTTAATCAAAAACAGATGTGCTCATTAATTACAATTTTATATTTGCACCTCGCTGTTTTCTTTTTTCAACGTTTTCATTACTGTATGTTTATATCTATACGTTTTTAACAGAAAACATTATACACTGCATTATATTTGTGCATCGTTCTTATTGAAATGTACAGTAATAAGCTGCTGAATCTCTCTGTGAACTCCACATTAAAAGAGACATCGAGCTTCAACAAGCATATAAATAAACATTTAGTACAACTGTCTTTATAATACCAACAGAAGAACCCGTCATATGGCTGCATAGAATGCTGTTGGAGTTCTGTGGTACTCTGTGTCATGCATTTCAACATGTTAGTTTTCATCAGGTCGTGTTTCTGAGTGCTGAGGGAAACGATCATCACTGAATTCACATTAACGAGGTCAGGCCTCGAAATCCTGACCGAATAAATACACAAAGGATAACAATCATGCCAGGAGTGATGCTAATGCAGCCTGTGATCTATCAGTGAGTTATCGTGCATCCAGGAGAACGTTTGTATCGTCAGGGTTGAAGGTAAAGCTTGTGTGTGAGGGAATGTGGACCTAGGAGCGCTAACATTCACGATATGGCATGCTTCCTTCGATTTTGAGTGCAGGTAAGGTCACTTGAGTGTGTGCTTGAGGACAGAAGGAACATCGTTAATTGGAGGATGCGGCGGACACGTTGATCGACAATGGGCGTCGGGCGTTAGTGACCTGTCGCTGCTGGGCCAAAAACGACTGACCAGGCGGAATCAGGGAGTGAGAGGAGCCAGTCAGTCGGGACTCAATCGCCATCTTCTGGCAATTTAAGCTCTGTGCAACATGGAAAAGAATTACAGAGAGAGAGAGAAAGGCAAAAACATCAAGTGGTGCAATGGTTACTATGAGAATATATATATATATATATATATATATATATATATATATATATATATATATATATATATATATATATATATATATATATTATTTATTATTTTTTTTTTTTTTTTAATTTTGCAATATATTTCAAGTAGGGCGGCACGTTCGCCTCTCAGCGCTAGGGATTCCCGGTTCGAATCCCCATCTGGGTGGAGTTTCCATGTTCTCCCCGTGTCCGCGTGGGTTTCCTCCGGGTTCTCCGGTTTCCTCCCACAGTCCAAAAACATGGATCAAGTCAATTGAATTCTCCAAATTGCCCCATATAGCGTGTGTATGTGTGAGTGAGTGTGTGCCCAGCGATGGATTGGCGGCCTGTCCTGGGTCTATCTGCCCAGCGCCCGAGACGTTCTCCCCTGGATGGGCATGGGGAACCCCACCGCGACCCTAATAGAGGATAAAGCGGGAGATAATGAATGAATGAATATATTTAGAGTAATATTTTATTTTTAGATTTTATTCTATTTGTTTTACTATATATATATATATCAATCTTTACTTGATGTGTACACCACACACACTCATGTCTCCATCGTTACTATATAAATTTTGCTGGCCGTGTCTTATTGTCTTCAGAAAGCTCTATTCTACTCTGTTCTGATTTGCAGTTTAATGCTTTACATCTTTAAATGTAAATTATGAATTTTGTCTTTACCTTATTGTACCAGGCTGTAACAATAAGCTCTTCCTCATATTTTTTTAGTTTAGCCTGCTCACACTCCCTCTGCACAAAGGAAGAAATGAAGAAAAATATTTTTAAAAAGGCTAAACCTTAAATTAAGACGGAGGAAACAGAGAGGAGTCTAAAATAGCATTCAAACCTCCAAAGTGATGATCCTCTTCTCCTTATCTGAGAGCTGTAGCTTTAGAGACTGGATCTCAGCGGAGGCTGGGTTTAGCTTCGGGTCCAGAGCTCTGATCACCTGCATAAGAGAATATATTAGAAGCAGAACCAGGTTAATTTTGCCATCTATGTAACATAAACAAGAGATTTTGTTTGCGGTTGATTGTGTACAGATTCACATTTACATATTATTTACTATACAGTGTGTATTTGTAAGCAGGTGATGTGAGGTATATATTAATATTAAGTCCACCAATTTGCCACTCTGGGTTCCTGAGTAAATCTCTGATAGATCACAGGTTCTATGTAGATGTTTGTAATTACATTGCGTGCTTTCTCCAGATACATTTTGTATCGCTCCTCCATTGCTCGCATGTCTTCATCTTTCTTCTTCAGAGCAGACAGTAGTTCATTTTCTTTTAGAGCTTAAAAATAAAATACATTTGATTGAGTCAGATGAAGCAACTACGCTGGATCAAGCATAACTCACAGTTTCTAATTCTCAAAGCTATTTTTGTGAGTGGGATTTGAAAACACTCTGACATTTGTTCGGCTGGAAACCTGAGCCATGACGAGGAAACGAAATTCTGTCATGGATTTATTGTTTGTTGTTAGAGGTAAAAGAAAAGAGAAAGAATTAAAAAAAAAAAATCTACATTATAGAATCACATATTATAGAATTTTTGTAACACATTTTTAATGCAGCATCACTACTTATAAATCTTTATTAATTGATTTTTTTTTTTTTTTTTAAAGAATTCATTCATTCATCCGCTGTTATTATATTACTACTCTGGAATAATTACTTTTTAATTCCACAAGATGGCGCCAAACGCCATGCTTTGTATTACATGGACAAATCTCTTGATCATTAAATTAATGAGTTTCGTTAAATTTCGCTGACAAATCAAATGCATCAAATCATAGCTTCTTTCTATAGCCTATCCCATCCCTGTTTATTACTGTTGTATAATTAAAAGCTCAGACTCACAGGTTTGAGAAATGTCAGGCTGTAAATCCTCCAGCAGCTCTTTTTTCTTCAGGATCTCATCCTGCGCTTCATTCAGTTGCTCCCTGTAGGAAAAGCAGCTCATTAAGGTGATGAAGGTGAAAAACTTGTAACTGGAGAATAAAAACAGTTACATAAAAAATATTTTTTACAAAAAAAATAAAAATAAAACTTTAAATAAATAAAACGTTAAATCAAAATAAACTAATTTCCATGTATATACAGAATAACAGTATAATATACTATATAATTAATTATGTAAAACCAGGTGCTGGCGGCACGGTGGCTTAGTGGTTTAGCACGTTCTCCTCTCAGAGTTTCCATGTTCTCCCCGTGTCCATGTTTCCTCCGGGTTCTCCGGTTTCCTCCCACAGTCCAAAAAGATGGATCAAGTCAATTGAATTCTCAAAATTGCCCCATATAGAGTGTGTGTGTGTGAGTGAGTGTGTGCCCAGCGATAGATTGGCGCCCTGTCCTGGGTGTAACTGCCCAGCGCCCAAAGCGTTCTCCCCTGGATGGGCATGGGGAACCCCACCGCGACCCTAATAGAGGATAAAGCGGGAGATAATGAATGAATGAATGAAAACCAGGTGCTAGAGTTAAATTTAAAAGATGGAGATCAATTCATTTCTGCAATACCCAGGAACACCACCAGGGGGATAAAATGCCATTGATCTAACGCAATAAAACGTGGCAAAGTAATAACATTTTATTGGACTGATAACTTACATATGAGCGTCCAGCTTCCTCTTCAGGTGAGACTAAAAAAAACACACAAAGCAATTTGAATTAGAAAGCATGTTCACATCTGCACACTCTGATCACCATCAGCTCACTGTTGACGTGAACAGTGTGTAAACGTTTAGTGAAAAGATTATTTCCACGTCACTCACATCCTCAGGTTTGGATCCTTGAGTCTGGAGAGCTTTCTGTAAATCTTCCACCTGCTGCTGCAGCTCAGTGAGCCGCTCTTTGTTTAACCTGAAAAACAAAATGTCTGTTTCCTCTGAAAGAACTCGTTCTATATTTAAAAGTTTTCATTATTAAAGGATTCTCCCATTAAAGCAAACAATACATTCATTCATTCATTATCTTCCGCTTTATCCTCTATTAGGGTCGCGGTGGGGTTCCCCATGCCCATCCAGGGGAGAACGCTTTGGGCGCTGGGCAGAAACACCCAGGACAGGGCGCCAATCCATCGCTAGGCACACACTCACTCACTCACACAGACACACTCTATATGGGGCAATTTGGAGAATTCAATTGACTTGATCCATGTTTTTGGACTGTGGGAGGAAACCGGAGAACCCGGAGGAAACCCACGCGGACACAGGGAGAACATGGAAACTCCACCCAGATGGGGATTCAAACCAGGAATCCCTAGAGCTGAGAGGAGAACGTGCTGACCACTAAGCCACCGTGCCGCCCGCAAACAACACAGGCTTGCATATTTTAATTAAAATGAATCCTGTAATGCAGTATGTGTCTATATTGTTTTTTTCAGATGTGGGGGGTTTATTGAGGTACCTGTTCTCTGTGTCTAATTTGCACCGTGACCGCCGTTCCTCCTCCAGCTGCAGCTGGAGCTCAGTGATGCGCTCGTTCTCCGAGTCCTCCTGCTGTACACGCAGCATCTTGTTCTCATGCTGTAAACGGATGAATTTCTCCCTTTAAATGCACAGACAAAAAAATACATATATGTTTTATATAATTTTCTAACACAAACATTTTGGTTCAACAGACTAAAATAAAAACACTACCTGTATTCAGTGGGCAACATCTCAACTGCCAAATTGTCACGACTTGGACTCCCAGTCTTATATATTTCTGAAGTCACACACACACACAGTTTATAGGTTTGTGAATTTCACATTGTGGGACAAATAAAGGTTTATCTTATCTTCATAATACATGCATGTGGCTGGGGTGATGGAGGATGATACTCAGGATGGAGAATAATGACCCACTGTGGCGTCCCCTAACAGGACCAGCCAAAAGGAGTGAACGATGACAAAACGTTACTGCCGCGGGGACACGTACCTGCCTGTAGAAGCTGGTCTTGTTGCGCTTGTGTACAACGCAACTCCTCGTTTGTTTCTTTTAGTGAGTCTCGCTCGATGATAATTCTCTGAAAATTAAATTAAGACAGAGAATCAGAGATGTACGATACCATCTACCAATCATTCTTAAAATGCATGTTATTGAAGATAATGTTTTAGAAAATATATATAGTAGTGGCGGCACGGTGGCTTAGTGTTTAGCACGGTCGCCTCTCAGCTCTAGGGATTCCCGGTTCGAATCCCCATCTGGGTGGAGTTTCCATGTTCTCCCCGTGTCCGCGTGGGTTTCCTCCGGGTTCTCCGGTTTGCTCCCACAGTCCAAAAACATGGATCAAGTCAATTGAATTCTCCAAATTGCCCCATATAGAGTGTGTCTGTGAGTGAGTGTGTGCCCAGCAATGGATTGGCGCCCTGTCCTGGGTCTATCTGCCCAGCGCCCGAGACGTTCTCCCCTGGATGGGCATGGGGAACCCCCCCCACGACCCTAATAGAGGATAAAGCGGGAGATAATGAATGAATGAATGAATATATAGTAGTTAAAAAGGGAGTTTAAAATGTCATCATCAAAATAAATAATAGTAAAATAAAATAAAACAACAGATGTTTTAACAGACCACTAAAAAGGTGTGCTTCCTCCTTGTTTAGAGGCCTAAACAAATGGGGTTTCGATCATGTTCTGTGTTAAATAAATGTTTTTAAAAGCTTCCCACAGAGTGGAGTTGGTTACAGGTGTAAATGTGTAGGTAAATTAAGATGTACCTCTTTCTCCTTTAACACAGCTTCGTGCTTCTCCTCAAACTTCTTCATTTCAAAGGCCAGATTATCAGCCCTGCGAGTTTCCTCGGACAGCTTCCTGTGAAGTTCCTGAACCTTATGCAAAAATATGGAAACGCGTCGCGTGTTGTCTTTATTCAAACCAGTCTAGATGGCTGTGTTTGGAATCGCTGAGGGATACCTGTCTCTTGTAGGTCTCGAGCTGTGTGCGAGCGGCGTTGGCTTTGCGAAGCTCCTCCTCGAGACTCACGGTATTGTGCATGTAAGTCATGTTTTTCTCCTCCAGAGCCTTGACCTGCCGCCGCAGGTCATTCAGATCCTCCAGTTTCTTCCTGTACGTCTCCACCGAAGCCTCCAGCTTCACTGCTCTATCAGA
The DNA here is from genome assembly GCA_019802505.1 of Corydoras sp. C115. Lineage (NCBI taxonomy): Eukaryota > Metazoa > Chordata > Actinopteri > Siluriformes > Callichthyidae > Corydoras > Corydoras sp. C115. Next base: position 1,273,700 of record JAFMOC010000041.1, on the reverse strand, counting down.
ACAGCTCCTTTATTTAAAGACAGAGCATTAATTCAGGAACTCGCCAGGTGATGATCCACAGCGGCTCGCAAGCTTTCAGGTCTGGGGTTTATAGAGTATGGGCAGAGTTTGGATATATGACATTGTTCTGTATAATGTAACACCTTTGCTATACATCAACTTAAGCGTGATATATTATACCCTTTATACCCTGGAGCTTTAATGAAATGTTCCTGACATGCTTTAGTTAAATGAGTTACTATGAGGATATGACACCTCACATGAGGAGTAAACCAGCCTGTTCAGCAAGTACCATTTTAGAACAAGCGGATTACAGTTCACACCTAACTCAGCTCGTCTGCAGGGTGTGTCCACGGTCTCACATCTCATTCACCCCACTGCAGGTGTGTGTGTGTGGAAGGGGATACATATATATAAAATTTTCTAAGATGTACAAGTGGCTGCATCTCATTCTGGTCATGAAGCCGCTGCACTACTGTTCTACTGTCAGTGAAGCTTTTATGAGAGGTGATGTAGAGTTCCTGCACCTCAGAATGTCCAGCTCGTCCTTCAGAGAGCGCGACTCCTCGGCCAGACTGGTGAGCTCATCGTTCCGATGCTGAAGCTCCACAAGTTGTTTTTCCAGCTCCTCACAGTGAATACGGTAATCATCTTTAGCTGCCTCCAGTCTGTTGGTCAGAGCAGAATCCCGCGATTTAAACATCAGAAAAGCATAAACTCAGCCACTTTATTCCATGCACCGCTCGCTTCTGCACATTTTACTGTACAATAAATTCAGCAGTCCAGATGTTTTTGGACCTCTCGTGTGAGCAGACTGTCGTTCGAAGCGTTTATTGTTTATTACCGTACATGGGACATCAGTACCTGAAGTTTTCCTCCTGAAGCTGCTCGATCTGTAACTGGAGCTGACTGTGTTTTTTTCCTGATGGAGTGTTCGGATCGTCAAAGGAGTCCAGCTGATTGGCTCGATCGGTCAGAACATCGTTTTCCGCGAGGAGACTGTTCCGCTCGTCCTGCAGCAGTGCAACCTGCGCACAGGGTCAGATATTAAAGAGCCATTTGTGATATTTATTTGTTTCGTTTGGTTTTGCCGAGCGTAATCTGTATGAAATAAACTTATGCAAGCAAACAAAACCACGTTTGTGTTATTACTTTTGTACAGAACAGCGAGTGGAATTCAGTGAGTAAATAGTAAGTGTGCAATAAAATGTGCAGCGTGCTGTGGAGGCTCTGCTGACTCACCCCATTATTCACTTAAAATTAGTACAACTTCAAAATTCAACAAACTTTGAACTGCACAAATCATTTCTGTTAAAGAACGGGATTATTTCACTGTGTATTAACATTAAATGTGGATTAAACAGGTTGTCGCATTGAACCTAAAGTGTTAAAAGTCAGAGAATGATTGTAAGCATTGTAACAAAAAAAAAAAAAAAAAAAAAAAAAAAAAAAAAAAAAACCAGCCCCAGATTATGTAACGGGTCATTTAGAGTTAAGTTGGTTAGTGGAGGGCTTTAGTAAAGTGTGAAGGCGGAGCCAGGATACGACGCAGGTTTGTAAAGAAGAGGTCGCCACGGACGTAGCTGAGGTAATGGATCTCACCTGTGGCTCATGTGTGCTAACCGTCTTTGAGCTCCATTACCTCACCTGCTTTGAAAGCTTCGCCTCTCATTCCCAACTCGGCGTGTGATCTTGGCTTTTCCATCACATGAGGTTTGATTTAAGCTCATGCCTTTATTTAAACTTACCCGTCGCACAGCGAGCACACCCTTCTACACTCTGTCAAAAATCAGTGTCATGAATCACTTTAGTGTAAAAACACGATCGATCACTCTGCTTTATACTTATGACATCAGAATTTGCTTCATGGTCAATTTTTAGAAATCTAATTACATGAAGCATACTAATGACGGCATGATTAAATGAAAACATACGATTGTGATATCTGAACGGTACAACAGTAACTGATTTTAAGCTATTGTTATGTTAATTAACACTGCAGTAAAACTCAAACAGAGCAAAATCCGATGCGCTGATGATGGATAGAGTCAGTATATTAATTTCGGGGATTTTTATACCTGGATGTCCAGTTCCTGGCAGCGTTGGGTCAGTTCATTCTTCTCAGCATTCAGTTCAGTCAAGTCCTCCAGAGCTTTCTTCAGCTGCCATCAGACAGAAGCATTGCTTTAAAATGAGTCTTTATATTTGTTTTAATCATTCACTGAAACTTGAAGTACGGGGTGAGGAGTGGACAGAAAGTTTGCTGAGGTTTCAATAAACAATACTTAAAAGTTTAGTATGTGAAGTTTACAGACGGTCACCCAAGGTTTGGGTTTTTCAGTCTGGATGCTGGTGAGTTAGTCCTTGAGTAAACGTTTGCTTTGTGTTCGGTCATGTCTTCGGTCAGGAGCTCCAGAAAACAGCTGTGAATGTAAAAACTGAAACCTCTTACCTGCTGCTCTACATCTCCGGATGGCTCCGTCACAAAGTGGGTCATATTCTCTTTGCTCATTAGCTGCTCACAAACATTAAATTATTAGTTAAAAATCACATTTTAAATGTTCTATTACACATTTCTTAACACTGAGATTCCCACTGACCTCCTGGATGGCCGTCATGACGACATGCTGCACAGATTCCTCCAAGGTCATTATGATTTGGATGTAGTCTGGATTAAGAAAATAACGGGGGTTCTGTTGATTGCAGGTCATGAGGAATAGAACAGCAGTGCAGTGTGATTATCATAAACCAATATTAGCACCTTGCTTCCTTTCGCATTTGACAGCACATCCGAGGATAAGCTGCAAAAGCCGCCCAAGTTCTACAGCGTCACAATGTTCGGCCACGCGCACCATATCAGGTAGAGGAAAGCCTGAAATCTGCTGATTCAGGATCTGTGAGAAACAAATGGCATACAACATGAGATCATTGTGGAACAGGATTCGTTTAACTTTGATAAGAACTACATTATAAAATCATCATCATCGTCATCATCATCAGAAGCAGCAGCAGTATTAGAACAATAAAATATAAATTCAAAATGATTACATTTTAATAATGTAATAAATTTTATAAATTTAATAATAAATAATGAACACAATACAGCTGACATCTAACAATATCTCATCCAATAAAGCTCTCTACAGCCCCCTATAGTTACAGAGTGTAATTACATCACTGCAAATCACATTTAAGTCTTAACACCTTTACATTTGCATTTGTTGAGAAGCTAAAGACGACAGAACTGACAAAATTGACAAAGCAAAAAGATCAGAGGAAAAAATAAAAGCCATTACAAATGACAAAATATGTTTTATTTGTCCAAATTATAAATGTGGTTACACTGCTCAGGCGGGTGTAGCAGAACCGAGGGCAAGTGATGGTGATGGTTACACCAGCCAGCGTTGCACATTTAATAAATCCCGTTCCTGTGTCTGAGATCCTGTCTCTGGTTCTCTTTAGGTGCCGGTTTTGTAATGAGCAACTAATGAAATGCACAATATGAATACAAAAAAACCTTTAGCTGGTTTGTAACCGGCAGCACGGTGGCTTAGTGGTTTGGCATGTTCTCCTCTCAGCACTAGGGATTCCCGGTTCGAATCCCCATCTGGGTGGAGTTTCCATGTTCTCCCCGTGTCCGCGTGGGTTTCCTCCAGGTTCTCCGGTTTCCTCCCACAGTCCAAAAACATGGATCAAGTCAATTGAATTCTCAAAAGTGCCCCATATAGAGTGTGTCTGTGTGAGTGAGTGTGTGCCCAGCGATGGATTGGCGCCCTGTCCTGGGTCTATCAGCCCAGCGCCCGAGATGTTCTCCCCTGGATGGGCATGGGGAACCCCACCGCGACCCTAATAGAGGATAAAGCGGGAGATAATGAATGGTTTGTAACCTACCTCATTATAGTAATCAACAATCATCTGAAGGATCTTCTTAAGGTTGTTCACCTGTGCAGAAACAGATGGAGAACCATTAATGGTGAGATCAGGGTTTATATGAGCAGATAGTTAGACAGGAAGTGTGTGTTTGAAGAGGTCGACACTACAATACCTTCAGTCTCAGGTTATCTGCAACATCTTGTTTAATGCGTATCAGCCAACCCTCATTAAACCAGGACGGGTCTCTGAAGTAGAACATTTCAGTAAGAATCACACATCAGAACTGATATATGGACAAACAGTAGATCACAAACCCCCCTGAGAATTAAAACAAGACCAGGACACAGGTCTGTAGAAGCTCCAGTTAGACAGACATGTTGAACAGAAAAGGCCTTCCTGTTTAGAAGCATTCAACTGTCTGACGTTCATGGTGTGTGATTTTCTCCACCTCAATAAACCTCCTGAATTTAATTAATAGGTAACCACTCAACACATTAAACAAACTCATGTTTAAGATGCATGTCGTTGTGAAAATCTCTCTCATTTACAGATTGCACACTTTCATTCAGGTTACACTGATTTCAAAAGAGTTCAGATAACATAAGAAATAGAACCCAAAGGGAGTTAAATATTAATATTAATTAACGTACATCTGATGCAGAGCCTGAGCCATTGCTGCACCACTGGTGAGGTCCTCCACCGTCTGACATGGTGCTGCAGTGTTGAAGGTCTGCAGCTGGAGGTGGATAAAATAAACAACAAATCATTTACTAATGAATAATTGGTAATCTGAGGAGACTTTGGTAATTAAAAACACAGGGTGAGGATGAACTACATCTTAAGATGTTACACAATGAGATTGCATTGCAGACACCCTGTTACTGTGATAGTACCCACTGAGCTTGGAAGCGAGAACCCCTTCAGACATCATACACAGTCACCCTAAAGTTACTTCATCAGCTCTTACGGGTGCAATAGTGTAGATTGTACCATTAGTGACCGAACTGGACTCTTACTCTGCCTGGTGTGTGTTTACATTACTGCAACTGTCACACGACGTCCCACCCACCAGTTGATGGTAAAAACACAAACGCAAACCGGATTGCAGTTGCCCCCTCTGTATTATATGCCATACATAATTGAGTGGTTTATTTATTCTATTTGATTTTATTTTTGTTTTGTATATACTGATCTCTCATTCTATTAAATATTACTATTACAGGCGGCACGGTGGCTTAGTGGTTTAGCATGTTCTCCTCTCAGCGCTAGGGATTCCCGGTTCGAATCCCCATCTGGGTGGAGTTTCCATGTTCTCCCCGTGTCCGCATGGGTTTCCTCCGGGTTCTCCGTTTTCCTCCCACAGTCCAAAAACATGGATCAAGTCAATTGAATTCTCCAAATTGCCCCATATAGAGTGTGTCTGTGTGAGTGAGTGTGTGCCCAGCGATGGATTGGCGCCCTGTCCTGGGTCTATCTGCCCAGCGCCCGAGACGTTCTCCCCTGGATGGGCATGGGGAACCCCACCGCGACCCTAATAGAGGATAAAGCGGGAGATAATGAATGAATTACTATTATTTTTTTATGTTATACAGTTGAAAAAAAAAAAGCCCTGGCTCAGAGTCAACATTGAAATGATTCCTGCAGTCTTGGTTGCTACTCACTGCGGCACCTCAGGAGCAATAACATATCAAAATACACCAGAAATCAATAATAAAGACGCTTTATTGACACCACGAACACGTATCTGTTTAATTACAATAACATGGTGCACACCAACGGCTTGCTTAGGAAGTAGATATTATTTATATAAACGTGACGTCATCGTCACACACACACACAAAAAAAAAACCTGGATCAAAGGTACCGCCGCCGACCCACCGACGCGCGCGGCGGATCAGTACAGACGCGCAATGTGACGCACGGTGTTTTGGTTAAACTGGGATTAGGGGAGTTTAGTGAAGATTAGTTAAACTGTAACGTTAACGTTGGGTTTAATGATCGGAAGCCGCAGACTGCGCGCGGGACCGACGGCTTCACCTGCGACAGGTAGCTGCGGCGTCGCCATCGAATTAAAGCGCCGACCGAACGCAGCCTTATAAATAAAAACACTCACCCAGATGATTAAGCTCTCGCACAGAACCGCTTTGTTTCCATCCATCTGAGCTCGGTCGCGGGTCGCGGGTCGTGGGTCGCGGGTCGTGGGTCGTGGGTCGGACCTCTGCGGGATCCCGGTCCACCTGCCACCGACGCGCTTCCCCCTTCCGCCGCGCGTGACCTCACCTGGAGGCGGAGACGCAGCGGCGCTGACGTCACAGGGACGCCAGCAGCGAGGATCAGAGCCGCCGCGAAGCCCGAGAGCAGCCAATCAGAGCGCGAGTCTCAGAACTGCGCTTTAGTTAGAATTTGTTAGAATTTCCCGAACTAACAAGAATCAGAATCATTCATTCATTCATTCATTATCTCCCGCTTTATCCTCTATTAGGGTCGCGGTGGGGTTCCCCATGCCCATCCAGGGGAGAACGTTTCGGGCGCTGGGCAGATAGACCCAGGACAGGGCGCCAATCCATCGCTGGGCACACACTCACTCACACAGACACACTCTATATGGGGCAATTTGGAGAATTCAATTGACTTGATCCATGTTTTTGGACTGTGGGAGGAAAACGGAGAACCCGGAGGAAACCCATGCGGACACGGGGAGAACATGGAAACTCCACCCAGATGGGGATTCGAACCGGGAATCCCTAGTGCTGAGAGGAGAACATGCCAAACCACTAAGCTACCATGCCGCCATTCATTCATTCATTCATTATTCATTCATTCATTATCTCACGCTTTATCCTCTATTAGGGTCGCGGTGGGGTTCCCCATGCCCATCCAGGGGAGAACGTCTCGGGCGCTGGGCAGATAGACCCAGGACAGGGCGCCAATCCATCGCTGGGTACACACTCACACACTCAAACACACTCTATATGGGGCAATTTAGAGAACTCAATTGACTTGATCCATGTTTTTGGACTGTGGGAGGAAACCGGAGAACCCGGAGGAAACCCACGCGGACACGGGGAGAACATGGAAACTCCACCCAGATGGGGATTCGAACCGGGAATCCCTAGCGCTGAGAGGAGAACGTGCTAAACCACTAAGCCACCGTGCCGCCCGAATCAGAATCAGAAAACGTCATTAATATGAACAATAATAAAGCACTTTAAAAAGCATGGCTGCTTTAATGGGAACATCTCCTCGTTTCTACATTCTAATTTCATTCAAAGTAACAATGCATTACAAATGACATGATGCCTTGAGTGGTTTAGCACGTTCTCCTCTCAGCACTAGGGATTCCCGGTTCGAATCCCCATCTGGGTGGAGTTGTCTATGTTCTCCCCGTGTCCGCGTGGGTTTCCTCCGGGTTCTCCGTTTTCTTCCCACAGTCCAAAAACATGGATCAAGTCAATTGAATTCTCCAAATTGCCCCATATAGAGTGTGTCTGTGTGAGTGAGTGTGTGCCCAGCGATAGATTGGCGCCCTGTCCTGAGTGTATCTGCCCAGCGCCCGAGACGTTCTCCCCTGGATGGGCATGGGGAACCCCACCGCGACCCTAATAGAGGATAAAGCAGAAGATAATGAATGAATGAATGAATGAATGATGCCTTGGTCTGCTACTGATGCTCTTGTAATTCTACAGTTAAAGTTTGTAGTGCATTTTTCCAAAATTCACCATACTTATTACTTAATTCACAGAGAAGTCATTTCATAGAAGAGTCTGATATGAAAGGTTGCTAGAATAATAGATGTTTTTGTATATTTTATATTATTAATCTTAGTTTCTGAGCCTCTTACAGAGTTTAATTAAAGCACGTCATTAATAGCTTGGGCTTGAAACCCTAAAATAGCAACCCTTTATGAATAATTCAGTTTATAAACCACAAGCATAGTGTACACAGAAACAAATAAACTTAAAATCTTCTGAATACGTCTCATACAGTCTACCGTTCATATAGATTATAATCTCTCAGTGAGAAATGTAAGGTTAACAGGGGCTGTTCAGAAAGACCTGTACTTTTATCATAAGGTCTGAATTTACAGTTTGAGGAAACAGATGCCAGAACCTCTGATACATGTCTGCAAAGTTCACAACACTGGACTTTTATCACTTACGGCCCTGTGCAGAAGAAATGTGGGGCAAACCATTTACTTTGGAATCATTAAACTACACAGTCTCAGGGTCAGGGTGGATCAACTGCTATATTTAGTGCAAATGGCCTTCTCCGTTTTGGCAGCGCGTCCAAGGGTAAATATTAGCAAATCCACCTAACTCACACAACTTTCACTGGTTCTGTGTCAATTCTGTAAAACTTGAGGTTTAGTCAACTGTTCAAAACTGATTCAATACATTTTTGCTCGTTTGATAAAGCAAGATTCAAGTAAGATGTAAGATTAAAAGTGACATAATGCAGGCAATAGAAGCCAACAAAAGGAACAGAAATACAGTAGGTGCATTATTCAGACAAACTGGATAAGTATATATAATCCTTTAATGCTGTGAAAGATTAAAGGCCTTCGTTCAGAAAAACAGCCGTCGGAAGCCATTCCAAAGCCCTTTTGTATAAAATTCTTCTGGAAAATATTATTTACATAATTGCACCTTTATGTAAATGCACCTTCTTCAAACTGTGATATACCACAACCCACAATGACACGTTAAAGCAGGTTTTTTAACAGCATGTTTATAAGGTTCTGAATAATCAAACATTGTTTAATTTCTATTTAACAGTTAAACAGATCTTAATTTATTAAATTAACTCAACCGCTGTTTTTTTATTTGGCAGCAAACAAAACGTACATTTATGTTAAAGTTACACTTTGCATGTTTTAGCCGCTCAGTTAATGATTGACCCGCTTGTCAAATTTATGGCTCACAGTGAGGAAACCAGAGCTGTTGCTCTTCCTCGTCTGCTCGAACAGGGTTTGTGTGTATACACACCATTCTCGACCCACACACACACACACAACAAGGTAGGAGTTTGATTTCATCAGCTCTTCTCTTTAGTTTTTGGTAAAGTTTGCTGAATTTTCATGGTGTGTTAAATTCCAGCATTTGATCATCTTACTGTTTCCTTAATTTTACTAAGATAACAATTCATTTTGCTTTAATGTATTTATATACTACAGCTGCCAGTGTTCGGTGTAATACTTCTGTAAGTCTTTAACAGTTTAAACAAATTAGTTTGACCTGATAGAAAAGCTTATACAAGAATTACATCCTTAATTACAACTTCAGACTACAATTTAAATAGAAAGAGCTTCATGCAGATGCAGAATGATGAAGTTTGCTGAAACTCTGGATATAGGAGTACGTCTACTGTTCGTCAAATCCACTCGTGTGCATCATACCTCTATTGATTTGATTCAGGGTTCTTCTTAGTATCTTAGTATTTAACCATTTATTTGTTTATAACGCCTCTGAATCCAGAACTAGTTTAATCCCTTACACATTCATTAATTAATTAACTCATATTCGATGCCTTCTGTCATGTATAATTGAATGTGCACATGTTCTCATCTCTCTCAGGCATCATGGACCTCCACTGTCCTGTATGTTTACACACATCTCACTTTCCTGTGCAGACAAACTGCGGGCATCGATTCTGTGGTGAGTACGATTCTGTGGCGATGTGGCTAATGATGGAGACTTTCTGAACTACAGTACATCCTCATTCAGTATATATAGTATATGCATAAATATATAATGTATATGAACTGAACTGAAAGCTGAGAGCAGCTACAGAATGCAACCAAATGGAGGTGGGGTTCTGATCTCAGATCAGTGGGAGTCAAGGCTAATGGAGCAGACTGCCTCATTCAGCAAGTCACTTGACCCATATATGACACACTTTAATATTTAACTGTTACCATAGCAACAAGGATTTCTACTGCTTGTACTGAGGAGAGTGTGTGCATATACAGTATGTGGGACAAGAGAAAGAGTGTGTGTGTGTGTGTGTTTGTCATGATGACCTTATTTCCCACCAATAAAAAGTAATGATTAAAAAAAAAAAATCTGATTGGTTGGTCTGAACCGGAGCCTCTACTGTCCTCCTTTAATTATCATTAAATGCCTTAAAATCTTTAGAAACACTGAGCCACCAGGCTGTCCATTAAACATTTAGATTATTAACCGCATTAGTGAACTGATGTCTGTAATGGATTCTGTGGCTCCATACGGTGATCTCAGGGTGTCAGTGCATTTATCTTAAAGATTTAACCCCTTTAAGCTGGTATTATTAGTTTCGGCAGCTATTTGTTTTTTTTACACATATTTCTGAATATGGAGTTAAACTATCTAATGGTGTTAAACTGTCTGTTTTCTGTTTTAAAATCGATGTTGAAAGTCGTCGGCAAGTTAGTGTATCACAGGTAGAGTATTTACACTCCTGCAGTCAGACTTCAGATAACACAGATAACGTGACCTGACCGCGTATCGGAGCATTACAGACTGCTGTTACCTAAAGACATCAGTCAACATGTTAGAATGAACGTTTAAAAATGAAATACTCAGAACCTCAATACCTAATAAAATTAAAATTAATAATAATAAAATTAGTAGCTGAAGGCTTTTAGTTTGAGATCCAGGGCGTGTGGTGCAGATCTATAGTCTGGGAGGTCAGTCATGTGGATCTGACCTCTTTCCATCCGCCACATCTTCTGCAGTCCTATGATAACCGTTTGACCCGAGATAATAAAGTGATTAAGGCTGCTGTGCAGGTGAAGCACGTGTCCAATAGTTCAGCTTCATGTCAGACAGATTTATCTAAAGTTGGTTTGATTTAGGGCGGAGTGCTAGGAGTTCCCGGTTCGAAGAGTTTCCATGTTCTCCCCGTGTCTGCGTGGGTTTCCTCCGGGTTCTCCGGTTTGCTCCCACACTCCAAAAACATGGATCAAGTCAATTGAATTCTCCAAATTGCCCCATATAGAGTGTGTCTGTGTGAGTGAGTGTGTGCCCAGCGATGGATTGGCGCCCTGTCCTGGGTCTATCTGCCCAGCGCCCGAGACGTTCTCCCCTGGATGGGCATGGGGAACCCCACTGCGACCCTAATAGAGGATAAAGCGGGAGATTATGAATGAATGAATGGTTTGATTTATGTACATTCTCAGAAGTTTAGCTACAAATTTAATTCCTCAGAGTTACATATTCTATTAAGAAACAGGGTGTTGTGTTAACGCTACTTCTCACCTCTTCATCTTCTGCTTAATCCTTTACTATGGGGTCGCAGGGGTGGAGAACCTTTCGGGCTCTGGGCAGATACACCCAGGACATGACACCAATCCATCACAGTCCACACACTCGCACAGACACACATAGGGGCAATTCAGAGCAGCCAATTCACCTCAAATCCACAGGGAGATCATGGAAGCTAAGCCACCATGCCACCCAACACTACTAATTTATAATATAGTAATATAATTAGAGCCTTCATAGTAGAATTTCTTTATATCTCTTAATTGAAGTTCATCTCGGGCGGCACGGTGGCTTAGTGGTTAGCACGTTCTCCTCTCAGCGCTAGGGATTCCCGGTTCAAATCCCCATCTGGGTGGAGTTTCCATGTTCTCCTCGTGTCTGCGTGGGTTTCCTCCGGGTTCTCCGGTTTCCTCCCACAGTCCAAAAACATGGATCAAGTCAATTGCAAAAAAATTGCCCCATATAGAGTGTGTCTGTGTGAGTGACTGTGTGCCCAGCGATGGATTGGCGCCCTGTCCTGGGTGTATCTGCCCAGCGCCCGAGACGTTCTCCCCTGGATGGGCATGGGGAACCCCACCGCGAGCCTAATAGAGGATAAAGCGGGAGATAATGAATGAATAATGAATGAATGAAGTTCATCTCTGTCTCCCTTCAGCACCTTGTCTGATATCTTACTGGAAACATGGCTGCTGGTTCGATGCCATCAGTTGTCCTTTGTGCAGACAAAAGGCATGTGAGAGGTTTTACTTTATCACGCAGTACTGCAACATGTTATTTCTATCAGTTTAATTGAATCTTCTGGATCTTTCTTCAGGTCCGTGTCATGGATCATCTCTTTCATGAGAGCAGGTCAGACTGCAAAGAGAGGGAGTTACTGGATCACATCAGGGACTATAATAAACGCTACTCTGGAGCCCCACGCAGGGTGAGATTCACTTACCATCAGTCACTATACAGAGCCATTCAGACCATCGACTACATTCAATATATAATCAAGAACTGAATGGGTTTTCATGTTCAGGTCTGTACGGAGGTCTTTAAAAAGAAAGTGAAATTAGGTACACTGTATAACAGTAAATGAAAACCCTAATGTTCAGCCCAGGAAAGCGGTCATCTCAACCTCAAACCCATCCATCCATTATCTTACTCTTTATCCTCTATTAGGGTCACGGTGGGGTTCCCCATGCTCATCCAGGGGAGAACGTTTCAGGCGCTGGGCAGATACACCCAGGACAGGGCGCCAATCTATCGCTGGGCACACACTCACTCACACAGACACGCATGCATACACACTCTTTATTGGGCAAATTGGAGAACTCAATTGACTTGTTCCATGTTTTTGGACTGTGGGAGGAAACCGGAGAACCCGGAGGAAACCCACATGGACACAGGGAGAACGTGGAAACTCCACCCAGATGGGGATTCGAACCGGGAATCCCTAGTGCTGAGAGGTGAACATGCTAAACCACTAAGCCACCATGCCGCCAAACTTCAAACCCTAACCAGAATATGCAGATTACAGAATCTATGTTATGACATCACAGTTTTCACTGCATCACATTAATGTAAGAACACTGAGTGGACGCTGCGTGACCTAAAACGAGGTTCAATCAGCTGAATTAGTGCTTTTGTATTTATTTTTTTTTTCTTCCTCAGGTCAGTGATTATCTGTGCGACACTCCTCTCTTCCTGCTGCTCCTCTTTCGGGCTTTAGGGAACATGGGGGGTTTGGTGTGGCTCTTCTTATTAAGGGTGGCACTATGTGGACTGGGTGCGGCTGCATCCCTTTTCCCTGCATTCGAGGCCCTGCCTGGACCTTTCAGCGGGGCATTGGGGCTTTTAGATGATCTGCTGGTGGTTTTTCTTCTCCTCATCTCCATCATTAATATTCATCAGCGGATGGCACCGGAGCGGACAGACAGAGTGCATACGGTCACACCAGGAATACTGACCTGACCCCACTGTGAACCAGGAGGATAAAGGACTGTGGAACACGACGGATCTCACACACACAGTGTGCGCTGTGGAGGAGGCAGTGTGTGTGTGTGTGTTATGAAGGAACCTAGAGGACAATGTTGCATTATTTGGCACAAACAACCCCATTATATATTTGCACTACATGAACCTTAAGTGTTTTGAAGCCTCCAATCTTATTCTATCAATTCTCCGCTGTGATTTAATAATTCTTGATTTTCTTTTATTTATGGAGTAAATAAATTTGTGTCTGCGAGTTTCAGACTTCTGAAGGTAATTAGGTACAAAAACAGTATTCAATGCGGCTGTAATACCTACATTTGAGCAAAAACACAAGTTCAGGTCCTTATTATTCAATTCCTTAAGAGTACAGCTTGTATTTAGTAAAAATCTGAGATACACGCTCGGGACAAAGTGGCAGCATTATACCCCCCATCCCCCCACCACCACCACAAGATGATGATGATCTCGAACCTTATCTCAGCCAGCGGGGCTCTGACACCATACAGCAGCATTGTGAAACATGCGAAGCCAAGGTGAGGCCTGCAGCGATGCTCTGAGGCTGCTGGGAGCCCAGGCCCACTGCCAGCTGAGCACCGTGCGCTCTGGATGGGGCATCATGGCCAGGTGGCGTCCATCGGGTGAGCAGATCCCGGCTACGCCCACGGCCGATCCATTAGGGTTCATGGGGTAGGTTTCAGTAGGGGCTCCGGAATCATCCACATAGCGCAGGGGTGCCAGAGAGGAAGAGAGCAACTTCTGCTGGACCTCCGGAGAGCGGAACCGCATTAGACCTGCGGCGCAGGAGAACAAATCAGAAGTTTCAGAAACAGATCAGCTGCAAACGATGGTTTAATGAAGATTAAATGTCTGCAACATGGCTAACAATCTACATGAGATCTAAAGACCTGCAAATAATATAAAGTATTACAGTAGATCTTAAAATTAAAATAATGCTTTGTTGTTATAATTCATTCATTCATTATCACCCGCTTTATCCTCTGTTAGGGTCGCGGTGGGGTTCCCCATGCCCATCCAGGGGAGAACGTTTCGGGTGCTGGGCAGATAGACCCAGGACAGGGCGCCAATCCATCACTGGGTACACACTCTCTCACACAGACACACTCTCTATGGGGCAATTTGGAGAACTCAATTGACTTGATCCATGTTTTTGGACTGTGGGAGGAAACCGGAGAACCCGGAGGAAACCAACGCGGACACAGGGAGAACATGGAAACTCCACCCAGATGGGGATTTGAACCAGGAATCCCACCGTGCCGCCCTTGTTGTTATAACGTTAATGAATATTAATTAGAGGTGGGACAGTTGTACAGTGGATGGTGTGTCTGTGTGGCTTACCTTCTCCGTGGGCGACCCACACACCCAGAGCGGATCCCTCCATCCCCTTCAGCATGACGGCTGGAGAGGGCAGAATACCCACGCTCACAAAACGGGACTCGAACCGTCCAGACTTATTATGAGTCAGAGTCACGTCCGGTCCCACTGAGAACGACAGAGCAAGGAAGAAGATGATGATGATGATAATAAAACACAGAAAATACTTTTGGTCATACAACAGTTAGAGGTGTGACAATCATTCAAATGAATTATTGCATAATAATAATAATTATTTCTTAGACAGCGGCACGGTGGCTTAGTGGTTTAGCACGTTCTCCTCTCAGCGCTAGGGATTCCCGGTTCGAATCCCCATCTGGGTGGAGTTTCCATGTTCTCCCCGTTTCCACGTGGGTTTCCTCCGGGTTCTCCGGTTTCCTCCCACAGTCCAAAAACATGGGTGAAGTCAATTGAATTCTCCAAATTGCCCCATATAGAGTGTGTCTGTGTGAGTGAGTGTGTGCCCAGCGATGGATTGGCACCCTGTCCTGGGTCTATCTGCCCAGCGCCCGAGACGTTCTCCCCTGGATGGGCATGGGGAACCCCACCTCGACCCTAATAGAGGATAAAGCGGGAGATAATGAATGAATGAATTTCTTAGACAATAAATCGTACCATCGTTATCTCATGACTGAAACCTTTACATTAAACACATCACACATGGATGAAGATCTTCTCTCCCTCACCTCCATCCTGTGATCCTCCCACCCAACCGAGGAGAGCCAGCAGCTGGCAGCCATTACACACTCCGAGACTCAGCGTGTCCTCACGCCGTCGGAAACGCTCAAACTCCTCACAGGCACGCTGGTTAAAGGTGACGGTTGCAGCCCAGCCTGAGGGATCGAGCAAAACCGTTATAATAATAATAATAATCTTAAAAATAAACTTCATTTTGAATGATTCCTAGCAGACTTTAGTATTTCCTAAAAAAAAAAAAAGCATGAAGTTGGATTTCGGGGAAACCTTTGGCTGAGCCCAGCACATCAGCGTAACTAAAGCCACCCACAAACACCACGGCTCGGAAAGGTCGGAGGCTCGCCGAGCCGGAGCACAGGTCCTGCATGGTGACGTCCCACACCTGCAGAAACACCGAAAGACCATACTGATGCACCTGAACACTAAAACTAAAAATGTTAAATATTATCTATAATGTATAAACCTTTATTCACCTCGAATCCAGCCATGAAGAGACTGACGGCCATCTCTCGATCTCCGTTGCTGCCCTCCTCCCGGATCACTGCCACTCGAGGTTTACTCACAGCTACAACACATCATCACGCAAGTTCAGAACATCAGACGGTTCTACCGGCGGCACATTTACATTGCTGAACTACAGCAGAGGATCGCGACCAACCAGGATCTTGCACCAGGGGGAGCGTCGTTGGATCGAAGCTGAGTTTGAGGTGCGGCTGAGTGCGAGTGGACAGGCCCTGCTCCTCCTGCTGCACACAGAGCGGATCGGCCTGCAGACGTTCCAGCTGAAAGCTCGTGCTCTCCCATAAGGACCTTAAAGCGGGCAGACGCTCACGTAGCACCTCCCGACCGCAGAGCTTCACTGTGATCTGTGGTATGAGACAAAGATCAGAGTTGAGCCAAAAATTTTAATAAAAAAAACAATTAAATTCCGGCGGCACGGTGGCTTAGTGGTTTGGCACGTTCTCCTCTCAGCGCTAGGGATTCCCGGTTCGAATCTCCATCTGGGTGGAGTTTCCATATTCTCCCTGTGCCTGCGTGGGTTTCCTGCGGGTTCTCTGGTTTCCTCCCACAGTCCAAAAACATGGATCAAGTCAACTGGATTCTCAAAAAAATTGCCCCATATAGAGTGTGTTTGTGTGAGTGAGTGTGTGCCCAGCGATGGATTGGCGCCCTGTCCTAGGTGTATCTGCCCAACGCCCGAAACGTTCTCCCCTGGATGGGCATGGGGAACCCCACCGCGACCCTAATAGAGGATAAAGCGGGAGATAATGAATGAATTCAATTAAGTTCTCCAAATTGCCCCATATAGAGTGTGTCTGTGTGAGTGAGTGTGCCCAGCGATGGATTGGCGTCCTGTCCTGGGTGTATCTGCCCAACGCCCGAAACGTTCTCCCCTGGATGGGCATGGGGAACCCCACCGCGACCCTAATAGAGGATGAAGCGGAAGATAATGGATGGATGAATTAAACCCTTTTTTAGGAAAAGGTCTGAAGGCTTACCATAGCATCAGGTCCAAAACCACGGGTAGTGCCGATCTCATAGCACTTCAGCCCAGCGTGTGTGTACCGCTGACTCACAGTGACCACGTTCTTCTCACACACCTCCAACACCAGCCCCAGCTCCTCAGAGAACAGAGCCTCCATCACTGAGAGCGCCAGAGACAGACAGACAGACAGAATGATACCGCAGTTCAGAGTTTGGAATTTAGAGCCGGATTTTTGGATCCTCTACCGACCTCCAACACCATCGAACGGAACGTCCACCTCAATCCCGCGGTTTCCTGCGAAGGCCATCTCCAGCAGACATGAAATGAGTCCCCCATCGCTGACATCGTGACCGGCGCTCAGCAGACGATCTGAACGATTGGAACACCCGCGTGGTTAACATCACACGGAGCGCTACAGACGCGTTTAAAAAGGCGACAGCGACCTTGAATGAGTGACTGGGTGCTGGCGAAACAGGCCGCCAGCAGGTCGGGACGCTCGAGGTCAGGACTGCAGTCCCCCAGCTGACCGTAACACTGAGCTAACGCAGAGCCGCCGAGTCGGTACTTCCCGGCACTCACGGGAACGTACAGCAGAACACCTGACGCGAGCGGAAACAGCAGACCAGGTCGTCAGATTCGCCAATTAACATTCATTTTTAAATCCTCATGAATAATTCAGACCGACCTTTGGCCTCTGGGTCGTCCAGGTCAGGGGTCACAGTGGCAGTAATGTCAGGACACACGGCGTAAGCAGAGATCACCAGAGAACCTGCAAAAGTTCCATTAATACAGAGCGTATTAATAATTAATACATAAAACTAGGGGTGAGCTGCAATATTCGCTGATTCGACGATTCGATTCGGAGAACCGTAGTGGACCACATGGGGGTGCCAATGGCTGCTGCTAAGCATTAGTTTTTACATGAAATGTCTTTGTTTTCGTTATATATATATAGCCTTTGGTCAAATAAAATCATCCTAATTTCTAGAAAAACAACAAAAAAAAAAAAAAAAGTTTTCTTTTGTTAGAAAAACAAATAAAATATAAAAAAAAAATCTTTTTTAAAAACCACGGTTATAGCGCCATCTTGTGGTGAAATTTTAACGGATTCGACTATCAGTCGACTATAGGGAAAATCTGACGAATCAGATTCGACTATGAAAATCCTTAGTTGAAGACAACCCTACATAAAACACAATGACGCACGATGTCTTTAACGACACGCGGTGCAGATATACCAGGTGCTTTGACAGTTTCTCCTTTAACGCGGGCTGCCATGCTGAGAGAGTCCTTTCCTCCATCCACAGCCACGCCCAGTTCTGCCATCACCCTGCACATGGCCTGACATGCCTCCCAAAGACACGCCCCTTCACCCGGCAACTTGGCCGGCCACATCCAGTTACCACTGCATTTAACATCCTTAAAACAAACACACACAGAAAGAATGTGAGGTATGACAGTGTCATGCATGTAGCGTAACTAAAGCCCCTCTGCAGACAGTGTGATGAGTGGGAGGCCTTAGTAGAGGATCTACAACAAATGACATAACATACCATCACACACACACACAAGGTCTATGGCAGCAATATGACTAATTATTATAATAAACCTTTAGAAATCTACCTTAAGTGCAGTGACCTGAGCAAACACCAGGTTAGTGAGTGCCTCGCCCACAGCCATGCGAGCGCCTGCCGCTGCTGAAACCAGACCTTTGATTGGCTGCTCCCCGATCGCCGTGGCGGCACCTTGGAGGCCGAATGGTGATAAGGCCACAACAGCAACATCAGCCAGTGGAGTGTGAAGGGGTCCCACACACTGCTGCTGAGCTACCAAACCAGTCACAGAGCGATCCACCTAACGACAACCAGGACGCTTTTATCCAAAGCAAACTTACAAGGTGAGCACAGGGTTAATCATAACAAAATCCCTGGAGCAATGAAGGGTTAGAGTCTTGCTCAAGGACCCACACTGGTAACTTCAGTGGACCTGGGATTTGAACCCCAACCTCAGATTGATAGCCCAACACCCTGACCACTGAGCTAACCCGCCCCATATATATATATATATATATATATATATTATCTTTAGCAGTCAGTAAGGAGCAGTGGGGTATACACATCACCTTGTTGGTGAGATAGCGTTTGCTGGCGACAGCCGGCAGTCTGAGGACTCTCTCTAAAGCAGGCAGAACAGACAGACCTGCAGGAAGAACCAGGGGCTGTAGACATGAGGTCACGCGCTCCAGCACGAACTCCTGAAGTGACGGGGAGATCCGCGGCATTAGAACACAGAATCAGTTACAGATAGTTCATTATACCTCAGTACAGTTAGTAATATAGACCTGTATCCATTTTCAGTAATTTTGGAAAATACACAACGTCAGCCCAAAATATATAAAAACACTGAATCTGGGTTTAAAGAAGCCAGTTAACTTAAACCTAACTGGTAAATCGATATTGGTGAAAATCTGATGACATTACTGTAGCATACAAATTAAGATCAGTATTAAATGAGTCAGCGGCACGGAGGCTTAGAGGTTAACACGTTCTCCTCTCAGCGCTAGGGATTCCCGGTTCGAATCCCCATCTGGGTGGAGTTTCCGTGTCCTCCCCGTGTCCACATGAGTTTCCTCCGGGTTCTCCGTTTTCCTCCCACAGTCCAAAAACATGGATCAAGTCAATTGAATTCTCCAAATTGCCCCATATAGAGTGTGTCTGTGTGAGTGAGTGTGTGCCCAGTGATAGATTGGCGCCCTGTCCTGGGTGTATCTGCCCAGCGCCCGAAACGTTCTCCCCTGGATGGACATGGGGAACCCCACCGCGACCCTAATAGAGGATAAAGCGGGAGATAATGAATGAATGAAAGGAGTCTGATACAATGAGTTTTTAACCCTTTTCTCACCTTCTGAGGCATTTTCCCCAAAACCCAGTCAAGCTCCAGGTCCACAGGGTTCCGCCCACCACCCACTGAGTCGCCAGGGTTCTGCGCATCATCCATAAGCACTATCTATCAGAAGGTTGAATAAATGGATTATTTTAATGATTATTTCCGTGCTTGGAGGTTGGAGATCATTCCGGCTGCATCGGGTTTCACTCGCTCACCTTCCCATCACCTGTGATTTCACCCACAAAGTCCACCGGACATTTCTCCCTCCGACAAACTGCCTCCAGGTAACTGCGGTCAGATGGGCGGAGCAACAAGGCGTTACTCTCCTGATACTCTGCCCCCCAATGCTCCAGCACACTGAGAGTGGGGTCACCTTTCTGAAGGTGGAGAAGATGAGACGTCAGGTTGAAGCCAAGAACAAAGATTTTGATGTAAACACTTCAGTGAATCTGACCTTAAACTTGCTGCTGTAGATCAGCGCTCCAGCAGGTTCACTCAGCTCCTTCAGGACATTTCCTGGACGGAGAGATAAGTTTAGTAAAAGTGCGATGGTTTGTGGGCACATTAAATAATATTCCCACGATAAACATGCATTCTAATATTCGGGTCCGTAAAGCAAACTCGCAGAATTCTCCTCTGGCCTGAAGAGACCCTCCGGAGTGACCGTTCAGACGTCCATCTCACCATTGCCTCCTGCTCCCTGGTCATGGATACTGCAGATAGGGTTTCCAGCAGCTCTCTCCAGACAGGCCCTGAGAGCCCGATTCATCTTCTGTTCCATCTCAGCATCACCTCTCTGCACCGCACCCAGATCCCGCTCAGTGGAGTTATCCCCCTGCACCTGCAGCACACACCGGGACATGCCCCTGTTCTCAAGATTCACCTCAATAAACCAGATCCAGCCCGAAAAACCACACGGGAGTTTTCTGTTTATAGTGAAACGGTCTGTATTTACTTGTACGGAGGAGGCAGCTCCTCCACCCACACCGATCCTATACACAGGACCCCCGATTTTCACCACCTCCATCCCTGTTGATGAACAGAACATGAAGACAGAGCTTCTACTTTACGCTTTTATGGCATATTTTTTTAAATAACATTTATAGAACTGATGGCTGACCCGCCTCTGCCGGCTCTTTCCTCACATGCGCATCCTCAATAGATCCCAATCCTCCACTGAACATGATCGGCTTGATCCACTCCCGACGCTCCCCACTAACCAAACGCATTCCAAATGACCTGGCAAAGCCTGAAGTTAAAGAGAAGAAGCGGAAAGTTTAATGAAACTGATCACAGCATTATATTATATATTATATATTAGTGTCGCCCATAATTGGCACTCCGGGTCTTACACAAAAAAAATTATTTACATAATAAGTTTTATATAAATTCAAATATAATATTCATTCATTCATTATCTTCCGCTTTATCCTCTATTAGGGTCGCGGGGGGGGGTCCCCATGCCCATCCAGGGGAGAACGTTTCAGGCGCTGGGCAGATACACCCAGGACAGGGCGCCAATATATCGCTGGGCACACACTCACTCACACACACTCTATATGGGGCAATTTTGGAGAACTCAACTGACTTGATCCATGTTTTTGGACTGTGGGAGGAAACCCACGCGGACACGGGGAGAACATGGAAACTCCACCAAGATGAGGATTCGAACCGGGAATCCCTAGTGCTGAGAGGAGAACATGCTAACCACTAAACCACCCGCCCGACCAAATATTCATTCATTCATTATCTCCCGCTTTATCCTCTATTAGGGTCGTGGTGGGGTTCCCCATGCCCATCCAGGGGAGAACGTCTCGAGCGCTGGGCAGATAGACCCAGGACAGGGCGCCAATCCATCGCTGGGCACACACTCACTCACACAGACACACTCTACATGGGGCAATTATGGAGAACTCAATTGACTTGATCCATGTTTTTGGACTGTGGGAGGAAACCGGAGAACCCGGAGGAAACCCACGCGGACATGGGGAGAACATGGAAACTCTACCCAGATGGGGATTCGAACCGGGAATCCCTAGTGCTGAGAGGAGAACATGCTGACCACTAAACCACCCGCCCGACCAAATATAATATATATAATAAAAAATATATAATATAATTTTTTTTTTCTGTCATAAACTGTCCTCATCTGATTTCCCTCCAAAAAGAAAAGGTACACACCTGCCAGCACCGGCTCCCCAAACTTATTGCCGTAGTCTGAGGCTCCATCACTGGCCTCAACAGCCACCTGCAGGGGAGGAGCAAAGCTGGACGGGTACTCCCAACCCTCCTCCTCCCAGGAGAGAGGAAAACCTGCAGTTCAAAAAAAAAAAAAAAAAAAAATAATAATAAAATAATAATAAAAAGTCATGAAATCCATGAAACTGTAATTTTTTTATTTGAGATGAATCAATGCAGCTGACTAAAGACACTGACCTGGGATGTGTAGGTTACCGAAGCAGTACCCAGCGGTCCCTGCTATCACATGACCACCTCGGCCGGCACACTGCACATCTCTGATCCGCCCCCCTGTACCTGTGGTAGCACCACTGAACGGAGCGACACCTAGAGTTCAGGTGAGAAACAACAGTTGCGTTATTATGTGCAGATTACTTGATTTTTTTTTTTTTTTTAAAGCTGCTTATATAACCCATATGGGTTATAGGTAATGCAGGGGCCTATCCCGGCAGAATTGGTTTACAAGGCTTTAAAATCCCCTGCATTTAAAGGAATTCAGGCACCACGCTGAGTGTGACACTGTGTTTTCGGTTTACAGTGAAGGCTTTCTGATTTACAGACAGTGCAGCTCATGCTGTGAGGGAAACGGGGTTAACGTGCTGGTCTGAGCGCTGACCCGTGGGGAAGTTGTGGGTCTCTGCGGTGAAGATGACGTGCCTGGTGGTGCGTCTGGTCTCATAGCAGCTGGCTTGGGCAGGGTCGGTGGGGAACATGCACTCCAGCTCCATGCCTTTAATGCCACTGTGCACACACACACACACACACACACACACGATGCAGTCAGTCAGTCAGTCTATAGTGAGGACCTCAGCGAGATGACGATGTGCATCCTGCATGCTGACTAATGTTCTCACCTGCTGTTGTCGCAGAACTTGATGACATTGTTCTGATTGCTGTGATGCTGTGTGTCCATGATGAGGCTGAACAGTGTGTCACTCTGCTCCTGCCCATCGATCACCATCCGGCCCCGGAAGAACCAGTGACGGCTGTGTTCACTGCAGGTTCCACAGATAGACATTTAAACATTAATAGGACTTCGAGAGCGGAACAGTAGGCAGTGGTAGCTCAGTGGTCAGGTTGTTGGGCTATCAATCTGAAGGTTGGGGGTTCAAATCCCAGGTCCACTGAAGTTACCAGTGTGGGTCCTTGAGCAAGACCCTTAACCCTCATTGCTCCAGGGACGTTATGATGAACCCTGTGCTCACCTTGTAAGTCGCTTTGGATAAAAGCATCCAATAAATGACCAAATGTAAACCAAATGTAAGAGTACCATGTTCTAACATACACACCTATTAGACTGAGCAAGATCAAAACACTCCACGCTGGTCGGGTTCCTCTTCACCCTCTGAAACAAAGCTGTGTAATAGTCCAGGTCCCAGGAATCGAACGCTAAACCTGAAACCCAACACAGAAGAAACCAAACGGAACATGAACATCTCCCTGAACATGTTTTAGGTTTTGAGCCTGAAGCTCCATCGAGCAGGAAGATGGACCTGACAGAGAGGGCTCAAACGTCTGGCAGCATGTTGCAGATAAAGACATGAGTGAACCATTCCAAACACAGCTCTGGTGACTAGAACATCAGGACATACCAAGCTCTTGATTGGCCCGGTCCAAAGCAGCACGACCTTCTCCTAAAATGTCAACCTCGAACACGTCCTGAGGTTGAACCTTCACTGAGAACGACGTGATGGGTCTGGTGTAGATGCACTCGGTCATGCTGTCATACAGAAAGCTGATCAGCTTCTCTAACTCGCCGTTCATCTTCAGCTCACACTGTTCATCCTAAACACAGAACGCAAGAGACCCAGTCTGTAGATTCAGGGGGTACAGAAACTATTTGGTTCAAAAGTATTAGGGACACCCTCAGAATCTTTTAGAAATGTCCCAATGTACAACCCCCTTTGGAGCTATGATTTGGGGGAAAAAAAAAACAGCTTCGTATCCTGGATACATCCCATAATCTTACAAATTTAAGTGTAATACCTGTTCCACAGAATTTATGATTACAGAGTGTGTGTCACAATTTGTCAGCCTGCGCCCAAAATATATTCAATAAATAAATATACGGCGGAACAGTGGCTTAGTGGTTTAGCACGTTCTCCTCTCAGCGCTAGAGATTCCCGGTTCGAATCCCCATCTGGGTGGAGTTTCCGTGTTCTCCCCGTGTCTGCGTGGGTTTCCTCCGGGTTCTCCGGTTTCC
Organism: Corydoras sp. C115; assembly: GCA_019802505.1. Taxonomy (NCBI): domain Eukaryota; kingdom Metazoa; phylum Chordata; class Actinopteri; order Siluriformes; family Callichthyidae; genus Corydoras; species Corydoras sp. C115. The sequence goes on along the minus strand of JAFMOC010000041.1, from coordinate 1,249,708 downwards.
TACCACAGTCCAAAAACATGGATCAAGTCAATTGAATTCTCAAAATTGCCCCATATAGAGTGTCCCCATACATTACTGTCGCATACAAATTAAGATCAGTATTAAATGAGTTGGCAGCACGGTGGCTTAGAGGTTAACACGTTCTCCTCTCAGCGCTAGGAATTCCTGGTTTGAATCCCCATCTGGGTGGAGTTTCCATGTTCTTCCCGTGTCCGCGTGGGTTTCCTCTGGGTTCTCCATTTTTGAGTTCTCCAAATTGCCCCATATAGAGTGTGTCTGTGTGAGTGAGTGTGTGCCCAGCGATGGACTGGCGCCCTGTCCTGGGTCTATCTGCCCAGCGCCCGAGACGTTCTCCCCTGGATGGGCATGGGGAACCCCACCGCGACCCTAATAGAGGATAAAGCGGGAGATAATGAATGAATGAAAAATAAATATACACCCCTGTGGAGGTGCAGACCTTGATCAGATGTAGGCGCGATAGCTCTACTCTGGTCACATGGCTCAGTCCAGCACTCTGACAGATGGACACTGCGTTCGTGGACCAGGCGGTGGAGAAGTTCAGTCTGTAAAGCGATGAGAGACATGAGGCTGAAGTTCATGGATGATTTCCAGAAACAATAATTGTATAAAGCAAGTCCCATTTGAAAACATTTCCCAGTTTTATACTTTAAATGGCTTATACTTTAAATGGCTTAATCCTCTCAGCACTAGGGATTCCCGGTTCGAATCCCCATCTGGGTGGAGTTTCCATGTTCTCCCCGTGTCCGCGTGGGTTTCCTCCGGGTTCTCCGGTTTCCTCCCACAGTCCAAAACCATGGATCAAGTCAATTGAGTTCTCCAAATTGCCCCATATAAAGTGTGTGTGTGAGTGAGTGTGTGCCCAGCGATGGATTGCCCCCCTGTCCTGGGTCTATCTGCCCAGCGCCCGAGACGTTCTCCCCTGGATGGGCATGGGGAACCACACCGCGACCCTAACATAGGATAAAGAGAATATAATAAATGAAAGAATACTTTAAATGAAGCACACTGTTCTATAAGCTTTAAGCCGCATGGTTCAGTCTTTCATCAGCGTTTATTGGATCCTCTTTTTGGGTCTTTTTACAGAATAACAGGTGAACTTCTTGGTCTACATCTTCATAAATAAGGTTTAGTTCTCTGGTCCTGTACCTGGGGCCGATCTCCACCAGAGTCTCTCCTGGCATTGTGGCTTTAAGACTACTGCCATCTGACAGAGCTGCAGACGGAGGGGTGAACAACCAGCGCAGAACGTTCCTCTGCTCAGCACTCAGCACGTCAGGACCTGATTAATAAAGATGGAAGAGGAACAGAAATGAAAGCATGACTGAGGTGGCAAATTAACAACCTGGGTGTAACTCCCAATCATGGAACAAGTTTGCATGTTCTCCCCATATCTGCACGGGTTTCCCCTCCCATGATCCAAAGCCATATGATTCAGTTCAACCTAAAGCAGTGCTTCTCAAATAGCGGTGCCTGGCGGTGCATTGAACAAACCCTCAAGAGACAACATGGAGAAATATTTAACAGGGATGAGGAGAGAAAGGCGGAGAGAGACGAAGATAATGAGAGCAACAAAAGTCAACCGAAAGTTAAAACGAGGAAAGTGTATGTAGCGCTTGGTTTCACTGTAACTGAGGTGGAGACGATGAAAGAGCGGTGTGTCTTCTGTGTCTTTAAATGTTGGCAGCGGACAGCGTGAAATAAATGAAGACGTCTCTTAAAGACCTTACACCCCGATAAACCGCTTGAGTTTTTAATCGGAAACGTGACGCGTACAGCCAGCAATTATAACGCTTTATGAAAACTACTGCAGAGAAGCTGTGCGCTGCAGAACGGGCACGTTGTAGACATTAGTTCTGATTTCCTTATTTTGATTAAAAAAAAAAAAAAAAACAGCACAAATTGTTGTATTAATTTTTGTTTTGAAGGTTAAAGTGTTAATAAATTGTGCTCCTGAATTAATATTGCTGATGAATTTGAATTTATTATTATTTATTGATTTTATTTCATTTCATTTTTCAGTATCAAATGCCAGTCAGTTCAAAAATGTTTCTAGTTTAAATACGGATTTCATTTGTTTCTGTTACAAACTAAAAAAACAAAGTTAATAAAATTATTCTTTGTTCTAAGTTGATCTATATTTCTTTCTTTTTTTGTTTTCTTTATTGTTAATAAGGAGATATTGTTATAAAAGAGGTGTACTTGTAACAAATTTAAAGACAAATCATACTACAGAGGGCGTGTAAAAATACTTTTTCATCCCATTTTGTCATGTACGGAGGGGGGGGGGTGAGTGTGAGTGTGTGTGTGTGTGTGTGGGGGGGGGGGGCGCAAAAAGTTTTCTTCTTCCTAGGGGGGCTTAACAGAAAATAATTGAGAATCACTGCCCTAAAGGGCTCATGTCAGACTCACAGGACGTTCGATCCTTCTACCTGCACCCTCAACTCAAACCTGTGCCGTGATTCATCTCACCGTTCACTTCGACATTGTAGCAGAGCTCCGTGGTTACGGTCACATGTGGATACAGCTGCTTTACCCTCCGCAGGTTTCGTCCACCTTCAGAATCTGCCCTCCGGTAGAAACGTAGCACAGACATGACGCTGGAAATCAAACGCACACAAACAAAATGATACCTTAACAATATTCTGCTCGGTTAAGTGCTTACAGACGCCATGACCAAATAGATGCTGCTTCTCCAGAACATCCAGGATTCTGTTTGAGGCTTAAGCCGTCTTTATGCCCCACAAATTAAATCTCGTATCCGTTTATCTTGTTTCTGTTCGACCTTTGACTCCTGTTTGGTGTTTGTCTTCTCTGCGCTCCAGCTCACTCTCAAAAGTCTTCTCTAGGGCTGTATTCATCTAAAGATTTTCATAGTCGAATCTGATTCGTCAGATTTTCCCTATAGTCGACTAGTCGAATCAGTTAAAATTTCACCACAAGATGGCGCTAAGGGCGTAGTCTTTAAAAAAATATATATATTTTTATATTTTACTTGTTTTTCTAACAAAAGAAAACCTTTTTTTTTGTTTTTCTTTTTTTTTCTAGAAATTAGGATGATTTTATTTGACAAAAGGCTATATATATAACGAAAACAAAGACATTTCATGTAAAAACTAATGCTTAGCAGCAGCCATGGGCGCCCCCATGTGGTCAAAATGGTACATTCGCCTATAAGGTTCATAGTCGACTACGGTTCTCCGAATCGAATCGTCGAATCAGCGAATATTGCAGCTCACCCCTAGTCTTCTCCAAAACAAAGATCAATGGAACACTAGCAGTGATATTCCACCAAAACCTGGAATTTACTCCCTGTAAGAGGGGCAAATAAACGGTTCATATTGCACAAGCCTCTTAAGCCTCCGTCAGACCAGGAGTCTATTTCTTCACTGATAAGATTAGCAATCATGAAATCCAACAGACTGACCTTTAATTCAAATGCATGTAAGAAATACAAGAATAGGTTTCCTCACATTTGACGTTATTTAAATTCACAACTCTTTTCAGACAGGGGCAGCCTAAGGGTCCAATATGGCCCTGGGGTCGTTAAATGCCCAGGGCAGCTCTTCACTGCAGGGGGCAAGACCTTGTTCATTCATTATCACCCGCTTTATCCTCTATTAGGGTTGCGGTGGGGTTCCCCATGCCCATCCAGGGGAGAATGTCTCGGGCGCTGGGCAGATAGACCCAGGACAGGGCGCCAATCCATCGCTGGGCACACACTCACTCACACAGACACACTCTATATGGGGCAATTTTGGAGAACTCAATTGACTTGATCCATGTTTTTGGACTGGGGGAGGAAACCGGAGAACCCGGAGGAAACCCATGCGAACACGGGGAGGACATGGAAACTCCACCCAGATGGGGATTCGAAACGGGAATCCCTAGTGCTAAGAGGAGAACGTGCAAAACCACTAAGCCACCGTGCCGCCTGGCAAGACATTAAACATACTGAAATCCTTTAAAAAAGTCTGAAACACAAAATTTGGGGAAATGTGGTAACCAATTGCTCTGGGGAAAAATGCAATATGGATTTATTTTCTTAAGCCTTGATGTTTTGTGCAGCAGCCCCTGCTGTAAACAACACTGATGAACACTGATTAGCAGTAAGTAACTAATCAATACACATTCTAAACACTGACTTCAGATCTACAAGTCAGGCTCTAAATAAACCCGACTCTTCTAAAATAAACCCGACTCACTTTTCTTTTTCTTCTAGAGCTATTTATAAAGAATGACATTTCAGAAGTAAGTGAGCAGATCACGCAGATCCTCTGTTCCGGTGATGTTCTGTAACATTTCTAAAGCATCCAGAGTAAGCAAAGGCAGAGATATTCGCTTCACATAAAAAAAAAACAAGTTAAAGTTAGGGCGGCACGGTGGCTTAGTGGTTTAGCACGTTCTCCTCCCAGCACTAGGGATTCCCGGTTCGAATCCCCATCTGGGTGGAGTCTCCATGTTCTCCCCGTGTCCGCGTGGGTTTCCTCCGGGTTCTCCGGTTTCCTCCCACAGTCCAAAAACATGGATCAAGTCAATTGAGTTCTCCAAATTGCCCCATATAGAGTGTGTTTGTGTGAGTGAGTGTGTGCCCAGCGATGGATTGGCGCCCTGTCCTGGGTCTATCTGCCCAGCGCCCGAGACGTTCTCCCCTGGATGGGCATGAGGAACCCCACCGCGAACCTAATAGAGGATAAAGCGGGAGATAATGAATGAATGAATGAAGTTCAAGGTATTTATTTCTGCCGCTGGGCAGATAGACCCAGGACAGGGCACCAATCCTTCGCTGGGCACACACTCACTCACACTCTATATGGAGAAATTTGGAGAACTCAATTGACTTGATCCATGTTTTTGGACAGTGGGAGGAAACCGGAGAACCCGGAGGAAACCAACACGGGGAGAACATGGAAACTCCACCCAGATGGGGATTCATTCATTATCTCCCACTTTATCCTCTATTAGGGTCGCGGTGGGGTTCCCCATGCCCATCCAGGGGAGAACGTCTCGGGCGCTGGGCAGATAGACCCAGGACAGGGCGCCAATCCATCGCTGGGCACACACTCACTCACACACACACACTCTATATGGGGCAATTTGGAGAACTCAATTGACTTGATCCATGTTTTTGGACTGTGGGAGGAAACCGGAGAACCCGGAGGAAACCCACGCAGACACGGGGAGGACATGGAAACTCCACCCAGATGGGGATTCGAACCGGGAATCTCTAGCGCTGAGAGGAGAACGTGCTAAACCACTAAGCCACCGAGCCGGCCAGCCTCGTTTTAATTGTTGCTAAAGGAGCTGTAAGCGATTTTACCTTTTAGTATAAAAGAATGAAAAGCCTTTAAACCCCCAAAGAGCGAGCCGAAGCGACAGCGGCAAGGAAAAAACTCCCTGTTATGTTGATATTCAAGGAAGAAACCTTGTGAGGACCGAGACTCAGTGGGGGACTCGTCCTCCTTGAGCAGCCAGGCAGCATCAACAGTGTAGAACACTAATGTAGAGACATTAAACAAATGGAAAAACTAACAACTGGAGAACTCTATGTGAGAACATTAAGGGTGAAAACGATACCTTTCCGTTAGTTGCAGAAGGTCCACGTCAGGATGACCGTCTCCCTGCGCAGCGTCCACTGTGGACCGCGGGGTTGGAGAACATGTCCACGTTCCCACGTGTTTAGGTTTCACTGCCGCCCTTCCTTCACCGCTGGGGTTGAGCCTGAAAACCGTTTCCTATTGGCGGGCAAGCCTACCAGAGTCTGATAATGTCCAATCACAACCATGAAGGCGGGACGTAGTAGAACCGAGAGCTGGGTAAGAAGTTGTTCCCTCGTTAATTAAAAAAATTAAAAAAAATTAAAAAAAAAGTGAATAAACCTCCGTCTGTCACATTAAACACCGTCACATAAAATCCATCAGATGTTTCTGACGGATTTTCTTTATGCGTCAAATAAAGAATAATACAATATATTAACACACGGCGTTACAAACAACGAAAACATTCATTCATTCATTCATTATCTCCCGCTTTATCCTCTATTAGTGTCGCGGTGGGGTTCCCCATGCCCATCCAGGGGAGAACATCTCGGGCGCTGGGCAGATAGACCCAGGACAGGGCGCCAATCCATCGCTGGGCACAAGCTCACTCACACACACACTCTATATGGGGCAATTTGGAGAATTCAATTGACTTGATCCATGTTTTTGGACTGTGGGAGGAAACCGGAGAACCCGGAGGGAACCCACGCGGACACGGGGAGAACATGGAAATTCCACCCAGATGGGGATTAGAACGAAAACAGTGCGAGATAAATGTAATCGACAGCAAAGCAAAGCGCAGGTTTTTATATTTGTACTGTTTGGAGTTTCGCAGGTTACGATTTAACGAGTCCGAATCATGTTCTGACATTTAGAACACTTGGTGGCTGACAAACACTACATAGTGCACTAGATCTGCAACAGGCCGCGATAACCACAACGCGCATGCGCGGACTCAACTTTTTATTTTATTTTATAAAAAGCCTCGTTTTATTCATTCATTCATTATCTTCCACTTTATCCTCTATTAGGGTCGCGGTGGGGTTCCCCATGCCCATCCAGGGAAGAACGTCCCGGGAGCTGGGCAGATAGACCCAGGACAGGGCGCCAATCCATCGCTGGGCACACACTCACTCACACAGACACACTCTATATGGGGCAATTTGGAGAATTCAATTGACTTGATCCATGTTTTTGGACTGTGGGAGGAAACCGGAGAACCCGGAGGAAACCCACGCGGACACGGGGGGGGGGGGGACACGACATGGAAACTCCACCCAGATGGGGATTCGAACCGGGAATCCCTAGCGCTGAGAGGAGAACATGCTAAACCACTAAGCCACCGTGCCACCCAGCCTCGTTTTAATTGTTTAAGGAGCTGTAAGCGATTTTACCTTTTATTCATTCATCCATTATCTCCCGCTTTATCCTCTATTAGGGTCGCAGTGGGGTTCCCCATGCCCATCCAGGGGAGAACATCTCGGGCGCTGGGCAGATAGACCCAGGTCAGGGTGCCAATCCATCGCTGGGCACACACTCACTCACACAGACACACTCTATATGGGGCAATTTTTTTTCAATTAACTTGATCCATGTTTTTGGACTGTGGGAGGAAACCGGAGGAAACCCACGCAGACTCGGGGAGAACATGGAAACTCCACCCAGATTGGGATTCGAACCGGGAATCCCTAGAACTGAGAGGCGAACGTGCCAAACCACTAAGCCACCAATTTTACCTTTTAGTTTAACAGAATTCTCTAAATAATAAAACCCAAATAAACCGAACAGAAAGCACAGTTTACAATGATCATTTTCCGAGTACTAAAAGTAATAAAATACGTCGTTTTTTTTGCTTCAGACCACAACCAACTACAATAGCATCAAATAAACATTCATACAAACACGTTTAATACATATTTACATTTCTAATTAGTTACTTTCCCAATTGGTGGGACTAACAAAGGGTCATTTTACTCAGTAGTGGCCTCGTACTGTACATAGCCTTGTACTAAACATGGGAAGAACATGCCAAAGTACCACTTCAAGTATGATTGTGGAGGTTTTAAGATGGCAAAAAGCAGAGACAAGCTGCACGCTGCTGTCTTAGATATATTTAATAAATTAAAATAAGGTACAATAGAAAAAAAAAAAAAAAATACTCATATACAGGTCTTCTCCACATTTTCGCTAATATCTATCCATCACTGGTAAACCGACAGGATGAAGGAACATCACCCACTGAATGCTCACGACATCCATTAGCTGCATGCCCAGTTTACCAGCCTGAAAAGCAAAACACACATGCTACATGTTTGCAGGCAGCAGCCGGACTGTAGACACGGACGGAGACAGACCAGCCACGTTAATGTCCGACTCAGATGCCCTTTTATTAAAAGCAGGACTGGTGTTTGTGATGGTTGTGACTTGATCTGTGCCTTCAAGCTGTACCTTGGACATATCCCAATACTCAAGTGCAACCCTCCTTTCAGGATAACTGCCCAAAGAGAAGAACTGTATTTGAACTCCTCATGTCCACAGGCCGAAAGCCATCCTCTTCTTTATCTGAAAACGTATAAGCATCCTTGGTTTGAGCGCTCGCAGCTCCGTTACTCCCACGCCAGACTCCTAGCAGCTTTTCCAAGACCATGTCAGGAGATAAAATATTAGCTTGATCTGTTTTGTTTTTTTTTTTCTCTTCGAAACGATCATTAAAGTCGCACACCGAGACGTTATATCAACATTAGTTCTTTCTAGTCCCACGTGCACCGCTACCAACTTTGGAAACAACACATTCATTTAAAAACAATCGAGAAGATGAACGATGACTTTCTGGTAGTGGAGGCTAGTTAGACAGGTAGATTCAATAAACGTATAAATACAGAGCCCCAGTGAAAACACATTGGTCCCTTTTTCTGTGGGCAGCGATAACCAACGTCCGCACTACATATATAGATGTGCTTACATATATATATATATATATATATATATATATATACACATATAGAGCAGTGTGTTTAAAAAAAAATAAAACAATTGTAACAGTTGACAAGATTACAGATTTTGCAAATGACAAGGAAACAGCCCAAGAGCCGAGGAAGATCGAGGACATGGTGAAAGAGTGGGAAAGAAAATGATGCACATGCTAAAATAAAGTGGAGAGGAGAGAGAAGGAGACTTTTATTATAGACATAACAGAATAAGCTATGACGCTGGCTTCTGAACAACCTGGTCGGAGCCAGATGAAAAGAAAAGAGAAGAGAAGGAAGAAAAGGAGAGAGAGAGAGAGCACCCTCATCAGGTTCTTACAGTGCATGCTCTGTGCTGTCTCTCAAAAGATAGTGCTGACTATTTAGGATCAGGTTGGGCTTCCATTGGGGGCTGCTGGGAATCGTAGTCTCGGGTTACGTTGGCCTCGCTCAGTACTCGGCTGCGTACTCCGTGCCGTGAAGTCCTCGACACACCAGCGTGAACTCCTTCACCAAATCCTTCACCCGTCGTTTATTTACACGCTCTCTGAGGACAGAACACAGGAAGACCCTGTTACCTTGTTCACACAACCAGGTTTTAATGATTGGTCCTCACAAGCAGTGTTTATTTCACTCAGTCAGACTGTTGATGGTGAGCTTTTAATACTCTCTCATGTTAAATGTCATAGACATTTAACATTTTAAAATTTTAACTCTTACTTTTAGAGCATTACACAATCAGGCTCCTATGTATGTGTCTGGTCTGCTCCATCAACACGCATCAGCTCGTTCGCTCCGGTCTAACAATTCAAACATACTATCTGTTCCTCGCACTCGGTTAAAGACTCGGGGCGATCGAGCATTCGAGGCTGTTGCTCCCACACTGTGGAACTCTTTGCCCCCTTTTTTAAGATTGGCGGACTCTGCGGACTCTTTTAAAAAACAGTTAAAGACTTATCTGTTCAAACAGGCATTTGGGCAAATGGGCGAGCCAGTAGTCTTGGTTGTTGTGTTTTTTTATGTTTTTATGTTTTATGTGGTGTAAATTGTGCTTTTATTGTATTTATTCTCTTTTATTTTTTATGTTTTTTCCTTTTGTAAAGCACTTTGTGGCCTGTGCCTATGAAAAGTGCTATATAAATAAAGTTTACTTACTTACTTACATTACACTGGCTCGTTCAAACCAGACAGACGTGTGTGAAAGCATTACCTGAGGACCTGCTGGCTAAATGTGTCCTTCTGTTCATCGGACACACGGGATGAGGGGAACCCTGGGGACTGCAGAGCCTCTTTGAGCCACACAGTAAGCAGACTGAAACAGTGCTTGTTCATGGAAAACAACACCTCGGCGAAACTGGTCCATCAGACTGCGGGACGACTGACCGCCGATCGCCTTCGAGAGATGACGGGGAGGGGTGAAATTATTGAGTTTCATCATCATTTTAAAGGCAACGGACCAGATGGAACATTACTCACCTCCAGAACAGCCACAAGGAGGAGTTTGCCGTGCTCTTGTACAACCTGACCCACAGGAGGAATGTCCACACAGTGCGGCAGCAGCTCGGTCTGCATAACATACAGGGGCTGCATCACTTAACTGATCTCACCCTCTTCTATTTGAATTAATACACTTTATACTTTATTTGGAATGCCGTAATATTACATGGATGAGTCCTCTGTTTTTACAAACGACTGCATTGTAATTTTCATCCATTCATTATCTCCCGCTTTATCCTCTATTAGGGTCGCGGTGGGGTTCCCCATGCCCATCCAGGGGAGAACGTTTCCGGCGCTGGGCAGATAGACCCAGGACAGGGCGCCAATCCATCGCTGGGCACACACTCACTCACACACACACTCTATATGGGGCAATTTGGAGAATTCAATTGACTTGATTCATGTTTTTGGACTGTGGGAGGAAACCGGAGAACCCGGAGGAAACCCACACGGACACGGGGAGAACATGGAAACTCCACCCAGATGGGGATTCGAACCGGGAATCCCTAGTGCTGAGAGGCGAACGTGCTAAACCACTAAGCCACCGTGCCGCCCCGCATTGTAATTTAATTGTAATTAAATAGCATCATCATTTTTAACGCATTTAATTTAACTTACAAAAAACAGGCAGGTGGACTTGACTGTTGGAGCTTCAGGAAATTTAAGCGACAGGACTCCTATAAACAAAACATACATTCATTTGTATTATTAGTATAAACTCTCCATCTATGATGACACATTGCTAAATAACCATCAGATTAACTGTAATAAACAGAAACGTATTTTCGGCCTTGTAAACTTTGGGACTTACCGCAATGAAACACCGCTTTCACATCAAGATTCTCTGACAAGTACAAATCGGGTTTCCGTTTGAGAGCCTACGAATCACACATAGTTAGTGAAAATGGCATACACCGCAGCCCAGGCTGTGGATCCTTGCAAAGCCCTCCCATGCCCTACCCTCCATCATTACCTTCCTCTCCATTAAGCTGGCTTCATGCTGATTCAGTTAACAAAAATAACCAAATGTGCATCAACGTATTTAATGCAAACAGATCAGGTAAGTAAGAACTCAAGTGTAAACAACTGAAACACTGAAATTTAACTGAAGCCAAACAGAAGGTGGTAATGATCTGCATTTCCTGTTGTCTGGTTAATTTAGCGCCTTGGCAACAGAAATCTAAGGTACATGTACGGATAAAGACAACTGATGCATTAAAAAACTTATTGAGGATGAGAGGATACTGAGGAAGGAAAGGGACAGAGGGAAAGAAGGTCAGAAAGAAAGAGAAATAAACAGATCAACTTTGGGTTCAGCCAAAGTAGAAACTAGAGGAGATATAAAGGGACTGAAGATGTAAAATAGAATGAGAGAAACAGGGAGTCAATTTGACATGTTATTGGAATTATTGGGATATTAATTGGAATCACTTTGGACCACTGAAAAGCTCGTTTGCATTTTCAGTGCAAGTTAAATGATGCATGGATTGCTTTATTTGTGGACGCTTTTCATATTAAGCCAGACCTTCTCTGAAGCAGGACCAAACTGAACTGGGCTCAGTTGTAACAGTATTATTAACAATATTATTGTTGGTTCCACTTGCTTCCATTAGGGGGCACCACAGCCAAGGAGACCCACTTACATGACTTGGCACAGTTTAATAGGCATTCAGACACAACCCTCCTATTTATCTGGGCATGTGAGCGGCATTACAAATGCACTGATACAGAACTAATCAACATTCATTTAGTATCTTTAATTTGGCCATCGATGTGGGAGGGAACCAGAGACCATGGAAAACCCACACAGGCTCAGAGAGGACATTGCACCGGAATCATTCCTGGAACCTTCTTACTGTGAGATGGAAGTGCTAATCACTGTGCCACTGTTAGTTCATCTTTCTAACCGTTTGGTAAATAAATCGCTACGATTTGACGGCAGCTGAACCATGCTTGCCTGAAGCATGTCGATCAAAGGACTGACTCGATGCTTCAAAAGTCCTTCTCTGTTTATTTCCGAGCCCAGCTTAAATACAGAACAGACAGAGGCAGGGGAGAGAAAGAAAAGGACAGGCGAGAAAGAGAGAGAGAAACCCAAAGTGAATGAAATAAGAAACCAAAAACACACCTGAGCTTGGAGTTGCATAAATGAATCAACAATATCAGGATGATCCCTGGGCCCTAAAATATAATAAAGATGTAACTTAAGAAATAATAAGAAGAATTTATACAAACAGCAACAAAACAGATTAAACAGTCATGTGGAAAGAAAAGGCAACATAAAGGATCTCATCGAAATAACTGCACGTGTGAGAAAAGTGGAGAGACAAGGAGGGGAGAAGCATGTACGGCTTTAAGGGCAGACTTCATAACCAAGAAACCAAAACCAGAAGAAGTCATGAGTCATAATTAAAAAATCAACCAAAAAGAGAAATAACGAGGAAAAGAAAGGAAACATAAAAGAGAGGTGGGTTTGGAGTGGGAACCCAGGAGGCACCTGCTACTGTGACTGCTATATATTCTTGATCATTATAGGCGTCAAACTTCTTGCCCCGTCCCAGGATGGTCAACTGGAGAGCAGGGGGCTAAGACGAGCCCCAAAACGCTCTTCCCCTAGCTGTTCCCACACTCCAAACAAGAACACCCCCCCCCCCCCCCCAGTCCCCCTTTCCCCATCCAGCCAGGAAAAACAATAAATAATCAAAGGAAACAGGCCATGGAATGTCCCTAGAGCCACAGTTCAGAGACCTGCTGGAAATAAAAGGGTTAAAGATGCCACCAAAAGACATGATGTCGGATTATCAAAGAGAAAAGGGGTAGAAGTGAGGTACCCAAGAGGGTAAACGGAAAACCCGGTTTTTGCTGCCAGGTCAAGTACTGGTAATATAGAATGCTGAATAAAGTGAAACACATCAGTGAGACGTGGTTGAGTTGTGGTTTTATAAATGAGGGAGATTGAAAACTGAGCTTAAAATAATATAAACACAGAAACGGGTTAGACATCCATCCACCACAAACTGTAATCTGACTGCAACATGAATACAGTAACATTATAACATGCCTATAACAGAACGGCACTACAGAACCCACCAGCCGAGTGGGGCCAAAATATCAGGACACCGTCCCACGTCACGTGGCCGAAATACACGTACTTTGATGAGCCAACTTCAAAAAATTTTGTTCTACATTTTTTTTTTCTACATTATTTGTATAAACACACACAGTATTATATCTGTAACAATCCCTGCCATGTTATCAGATATAATACCAGTTGGAGTCGTCTGTGAGCAAATACAAGTGATTTTCAGTCAGATGGTGTGTGCAGCTTCTGGCTCTCGTGTCAACCTGTTACGGTCTTAATTGTCACTGTAATAAAACACGTTCGCTAAACGACTACACTGTAAAATTATACCTTGTTGGAAAATGGTGAGGGTGACGGACGTGACCAGTTCAAACAGGGCTTTGATGGGAGGGAAATGGTCCGACTCGCTGGCAAATATGTGCATCATCTGGAAAGAAAATCCCACACCCACACAAGAGAATGTTTAATACCGAGTGAAGAAGCCTATTAACACAGGTTAAAATGAACCTAGAATACATTTCATAAGAACATCAAAGGGGTCCTGACATATAGAGAACAAAGAACCAAATAAGGAAACAGATGGACTACAGTCTGTGACTATAAAACTACAAATATGGTGGAGAAAATACACATTGGTACAAGAAGGGGGCCAAACATCTGACCGGTTCTGTATGTGTATCTTCCCAACTCTGTCCGTAAGGCAGAATCTCTAAACAGTTTTAAGAAACTACTTAAGACGCATCTATTTAACAAATACCTGTTATAAAAAAAAATAAAAAAAATAAATAAATAAAAAAAAAGGGAGGGGGGCAGCTTCGAATAACAATCAGGTTTGATGAATTTACAGTATAGTTGGTTTTCTCCATGGCTTCTGACTTGTGGTGTTCTCATTTGTAAGTCGCTTTGGATAAAAGCGTCTGCTAAATGACTAAATGTAAATGTCTAAATGTAAATGTGTACCTGGCGTGTCAGGTCCAGTGCCGATGCTTGTGGTATGGTGCTGTACATCTGGCCCAGCATTTCACTCAGCTGTGACACCATAGGAGCAAAGTCATGGAGCAGAGTCTTCACTGACTTCTCAAATATAGCACACACAGCCTGAAGGGGGGCAAACAGAATCACACATAATTACACTAAAGTGTAGTGACTGTGTAAATGGTTTGATCAAAATCAGGATTAAATCTTACCTCCACAACCTGGGAGTCATTAAGCCATTTACTGAGGACAGTGTGAATGAGCGCAAAAACCTGCTGCAACACCACAACCACCTGAAAACAAGAACACGCAATGCTCCTGAGGTCCAACCAGGATTTTTATATGCAAAATGGATGAAAATAACCATCACATTGTGTGGTAAATAAATAAATGTTCAGAAGACCATACATTTTTTTTTCTGTGTATGTTTTTCTCCTATACATTTTCCGTTCATTGATCATGCAAGGGGCGGCACAGTGGCTTAGTGGTTAGCACGTTCTCCTCTCAGCGCTAGGGATTCCCTGTTCGAATCCCCATCTGGGTGGAGTTTCCATGTTCTCCCCGTGTCTGCGTGGGTTTCCTCCGGGTTCTCCGGTTTCCTCCCACAGTCCAAAAACATGGATCAAGTCAATTGAATTCTCAAAATTGCCCCATATAGAGTGTGTCTGTGTGAGTGAGTGAGTGTGTGCCCAGCGATGGATTGGCGCCCTGTCCTGGGTCTATCTGCCCAGCGCCCGAGATGTTCTCCCCTGGATGGGCATGGGGGAACCCCACCGCGACCCTAATAGAGGATAAAGCGGGAGATAATGAATGAATGAATGAATGAATGATCATGCAAGCTGAATGTGCCGTCGGTACTCACTGGGTTGGGGCCCGTTTGGGGAGGGCTGGATTTAACTGGGGGAGCACTTTCTCCAGCTTCATCCTCCTGCTGCTTAGTGATATCCAGAGTTGTGAACAGGTTAGAGAGTAATCCCAGGATGTGGATGATGGCCAGTTTATTAGAGGGGTTCGGCTGGAAAGAGATTGGAAGAAAGAGGGAGTTACAATTTAAATCAATTTATTTGCATAAAAGTGCATTCATTTCGGGATATATACACATAGAACTACAAATAGAAAACCTGCAGATTATTCTTAACATATGGATTTAATTTGTTGTTATATCATTAAAGCGTGACAACAGCTCCTCATTACAGCTTGTTATATGAAGTATCTGCAAACCAGAAGCCTTATATTTCCCCAAGTCGTTCTACTTCTGCAGAGTCATGATTGTTTTTTTTCAAGGCCGCCATGATATCATCTAATGTAGCAGAGAAATTGAACGTTTCTAAAAATAGCCCAGAATAAGCCACGGTAGGTGTCACTGTTTGACTAAGCTAGGAAAAAAGGGAACCTGATCTTTCATTCTGGCGCATGGCCCTGCAGACGACAGATATAAGGGGACAACCGGTTCTGTATGAACAAAAAAGAAGCGACGGGAGCGATGGAGAAAGAGACGAAGGAAAAAGCATTAAGAATGTACATTAAGCATCATAATCGCTGATGGATGCACTGACGGATAAAAACATTAAAGCAATACAAAAAAACACCTTCTGCACTGAAAAAAATTAAGAAAATGGACGGTGAACGGTGTAAAAGCTAAAAGTAGGTTCATAATTAGTGAATGTGGCTGATCCAGAGCTTCAGGCTTTGAACCCATGTGTTGTTACTTTCGACTTGGCCTGTGGCGCATTGCTACTGAAAGCCAGTGAAATACAATCTGGCCCCACTGAGAAATGTTCCGTGATGATATGAGGGGTCTGTTCAGATGGAGCGAAGCCAAGGCAAGAGAGAAATACAAAAACAACAACATGCTAAAGAGGATCTGGAATCCGAAGCTGGTCTAGAGGATATTAAACTAAACACGGGTTTAAAAAAAAGTAAACATTATTTCAGTCAAAACCACCACAATGATGGCAAAGGATTTGGGTAATAATCACTGAACATCATCTGTGCTTACTTAGTATAAATAAGGCTGACACGAAAAGCAGTGCTATGATTACATTTAGTGTTTGATGGAACATTTTAGCTGCAGAATCGTGGAGCCGAATCGATGATAAAAGAACCGAATCTGTTGTGTTTTATCACTGCAACCTAAAAAATTGGGATTGTAGAACTGCTGTATAAAAGCAAGCTGCAAACTCTTGTATACAGTTCAGAACACACACTCAGAAGAAATCAAAATATCGCATCAAAATAAAAACAAAACAAGGTAAAATCCTAAACCCTGTAATGCGGAGATGTGGGATGTACATGTCTCTCATGTAACATGTGAGATGGACTCTGTGACAGATTCTTACGGTCTCTTGAGACAGCTTCTCCAGCTGTTGGATGTAAGGTGTGATGAGAGAGTGAAGGTTTCTTAGGATTTCTTCTACTGGCAGAGCAGACAACAGAAAACCCAGAGCCTGCATCAACCACATACACTGACTCGTCTGAAAGAAAGCAACAAAACAAAAACAAAACAGAAAATAAGAAATAAAATAAGATCTCAAAGCCTGGGGTCAATTTAACAAATGTAACATGATTTGTAATCCATCTAACCTTGTGGATCTGTTTAATGAGCACCTCCTTTATCAGCAAGAGAGGAAGTAAAAGCAAAACAAGTCTTTAAAGCATCACCGAGAATCAACATTCATACTTTACATATACATATACAGCTTTTAATCTACATTCAGGGGTTTTATTCCGTTCTGTCATAATTGCTCATTAAAATGACTTATTATGAAAAATGATAAACTGTTTAGAATCCCAAATAGTTTTTTTTTTTTTTTTT
The DNA here is from genome assembly GCA_019802505.1 of Corydoras sp. C115. Lineage (NCBI taxonomy): Eukaryota > Metazoa > Chordata > Actinopteri > Siluriformes > Callichthyidae > Corydoras > Corydoras sp. C115. Next base: position 1,232,815 of record JAFMOC010000041.1, on the reverse strand, counting down.
TTAAGTCTGAGCATCCATTATAAATACTTTTTGTTGACTTATCTACATTAAACCTGTAAATATAACCTGTGTTGTTCCCTATATTTATATTTAGCGTTTTGTATTACCTGTGACACAGCGACTATATTGGTAGCATAGGGGGGCAGGTCATATTTGCACTCTCTACAGATCTTCTTTAGAGTGGAAACACTAGAGATGGACAGGTCCGGATTTCCTAATGCGTGCAACACCAGCGGCAGGACACTGCTTAACATCACGGGGTGATCCGCTAACCACTCGGCCAGAGCTCCTGTACAGAGTGAGAAAAAGAATACTAAATAAATAATACAAAGAAAACGGAGGTGCTACATAATGTGATTAATGAAATCTAAAGTTGCATGTTCTCCCCGAGTCTCCCTGCCGCAGTCCAGACACATGAAAATCACAGGAATTGTTGCCCCCGATTCATCTCCATGTTGAAGAACAAAGTGGTTGCGTTCCTCTCACCCCACCCCAAATACCTGAATGAATACATATGTTAACCGCAGTTTATAATAACGATACAAACCTATTGTGAACATGACCGTGTCTGCAAGCTGGACATTATTGATGCTGATTCGAGGAATAAGGCCAATGAGTCCAGGAATGACGTCAGAGTAGTTCACGTCTATCGTCTCTGCTATAGACTGGAAACCGTACAGCAGAGCCTCTGTGTGCTGAGGGTACAAATGGGCGATAAATAAGAGACAGACCTGAAACCAAGCCTCACTGTACACAGTAGTGACTCAGGACGACAGAAACGACAGGAGACGTGGCGTTTCCCGACCTGCCACGACGTCGGTTGTTCTGCGTCGGTAAGCAGCCTGCCGAGCTTGTCGTACAAATTGCTGAGCAATTCGGCTCCCAGCATCTCATAGACGTACATCAGTGTGTCAGAAATGTCCACCCTGCGGCAGAAAACAGGAGGAAAAGTTATAAATAGCTTTGTCTAGACAGCAATTCTAACACTAGCTGACTCGGGAAAAATCGGGGGGAGGGGGGAGGAGTGCCAGTTTAATGACACATACAAGGACATGTTCAAATAAAACTCATCCTTACATCAGTGAACTTAGTTTGCACCTGTGGACTTCCCCCTCGTCCAACAGAATAGATCCAGCAACCAGGATAGACATTACATTTGTTTCTACATCAAGTAAAAATGACGTAAGGAGCATGATATTTTGGGTTTTTTAAGGCACCCCGATACACACCTGTAGATCCTGAACTGCTCCTTCTCATCTGAGGACCAGGAGGCATATTCCTCATCAGTGGGAAACTGGGCTTTGTGAAGAAGCACATCCACAAGCTGGAAATAGACGGGTCTGTAGACCTGCAGATATACCGACTGCTTGTCTGTCTCAAAGGACATGATATCATCCTGCAAAAAAAATAAAATAAATAAAAATAAAATAAAAATCCACATGTTAATACAACATAAAAAGCTGGTTTTATTAATGTGATGATCCAATGATGGATTTAAAGTTACTATAAGTGAAAGAAAATGGCTTATTATTTTTTTTTATTATTTAAATGATAATATACAGCGGTGGATATGAACAGTAATATAGAGGGAGTGCTATAAGGTTGAAAGTCAACAAGGTCCTTGTTTCTGTGAATGAATGATGATGATATTTAGAATTGCAACACATTCTTTTTCCATAATTTAATAATTGGTAAAACGAACAGAGGAACGTGATCTGTAGCTGGTTTAGAACACGGACCTGTAGCGTGTACCAGAACGTAAGTGTGAGCGAGCTGGTGGTCTCATTGACGGGATAATGGCCTGGGATGCCAGTACAGAACATGATCATATTGACCAGAGCCAGAAAACTCTGCCAGTGCTCCACCTGCTCCAGCAGTGCCCTGTAGGTCACACAAGAAGGTCACAAATCAATACAGATCTATTCTTCAGAATGAAAGACCCAAATCTCTCACAGTGCCGATCGCAGTGATGGTTCAGACAGTAAGGACAGCTTTAGTCTTCGATTCACGTCTACCTGGAGTGGTTTTCTCCCAGGGAGACGGCGATCCGGCAGATCCCATGTGAGGTCTCCATGTCCCCATTCTGGACGGCTTCACGCAGCTGCTCCTGGAGCTGCAGCACCTGCGGCACCAGCTTCAGTAAAGTGTTCACATACCTGTAACACAAGCAGCATAAATTGTTTATAATGTCTGGCGAGCTGAAGTATATGCATTGGAAACAAATCTAGGGAAGGTGGAAAGACTGATAAATTAAAAAGTTATACATGAGGGGGTCCCAAGTTTAGATTTATTCAATTAAGGGCTCCTTGATGGTTGAAAGTTGTTAAAAAAAAAAATCATGGACAAATTTCCGAACAGTGCCCTTGACCATAATTCAATACCCGCCAACTGGGTTGGTGTAAAAGAAGTGGTGATGGATGGCATCTGTATTGGATGGGACTAAATTAAAGAAAAAAAGTAATGGAAAAAAAAACCCCAAACATACTCGTACTACATTAGGAGGCGCCCTGATGTTTAATGCGCTGACCTTGTTTCTCGTTAGTAAACCAGGTTGTAGTTAAAACCGGTGCAATTGAAACATGTTTTATATTTAATACTCCCGACTCCCCCACATTTCTTATAATCCTACATGGCAGTTCTGTTAAAGTGCCCCAGGGTCAAGTACTAGATCCAGATAAAATCACTGCCATCACACTCCAATGGCTCATGACTCACACAAAACTAGCACCTTCAAGTGTTTTTTCTAAGAAAACATCTTGTAACATCTTACAATGTTTCTTTAAACCACATTTCCAGTCATCTATTGACAAAACAAGTGCACAAGCACTTACAATATACAAATAGAAAATTAAACTCTCTGAGGTGCCTTTCCTCATCACTCCACTCCCTGCGGCAGGACTGAGGTGCGATGGCATTCTCCCTTATTTGGTAATGTGGCAGAATGGCACATCCTAGCAGGGTGTACTGGTTCCTTGCCGTGTTCGTATGCTTCTGAAACACCGATGGCTGAGTCTGAGCTTCTTGAAAGACCTGCCATTTCTCGGCTTTCTGCTGTATGCATGCACATGAGGACAGGCACCAGCTCAGGATGAATGAATGAACAACCTCCCACACACTTCTGCAACCCATCAATGTTCCGTCTCCACCGTCTCCTATTAGACACGCTCATATACGTTTTCTTGCCTTCAGATCATTAAATCAGAAATAACCCACAAATGATTTTTTTTAACAATGTACAGACAGCGGAAAAAGACAGCGAGGACCTCATTATCTCCGGTTCCACCAGCACATCTGATAAAATGTCTTTGTTAAGAGTTTAGTGCTCTGGAACCAGACAGACTATCGTTAATTAAAAAGTTCCTGTCACTGCTGTGTAATTATCCAGCAACCTGCTGGTATCAAGACGCAGACATTTATTCCGTGGCTGAGGAAGTGATGGCAAAATAATTAAGAACACAAAAAGCTCTATTGTTAAAGATATAATAAAAAAATAAAAATAAAAAATAAAAAAACTTTGTCATCACCCTGGGTGGCACGGTGGCTTAGTGGTTAGCATGTTCTCCTCTCAGCACTAGGGATTCCCGGTTCGAATCCCCATCTGGGTGGAGTTTCCATGTTCTCCCCGTGTCTGCGTGGGTTTCCTCCGGGTTCTCCGGTTTCCTCCCACAGTCCAAAAACATGGATCAAGTCAAATGAATTCTCCAAATTGCCCCATATAGAGTGTGTTTGTGTGAGCGAGTGTGTGCCCAGCGATGGATTGGCGCCCTGTCCTGGGTCTATCTGCCCAGCGCCCGAGACGTTCTCCACTGGATGGGCATGGGGAATCCCACCGCGACCCTAATAGAGGATAAAGCGGGAGATAATGAATGAATGAATGAATGTCATCACCCTTCAGCCTTAGCGCTGTACTACATGGACAAACTCTGTCTCATCACAATATAGAACAAAAAAAAAAAATCAAACCCAGCTAAAGGAAATGGATTCAGGGGCATTTGAAAATTAAAGTAATAATGTTTGAGCAGATCTGCATCATCTCATTAAAGACCAGAGAGACGGGCTGCGCCAACTCAAGCTGAACCGTCACTGCCCTCGAACACTGAGGTGCACCGTGACCGCCAGTCCATTAAAAATAAATGAGGGAAAAGGCAATGAAGTGCTTAATGCAGTGATAAAATATGCTGTGTGCTCTCTGATCATTCTTCTCTTTTCTGTCCTGCTGCCTGAATTTCTTCTATTCTGGACTGAACCTGTGGTTTGCACAGTGACCAAGACTGTGCACCTCACCATCTCACCCCCACCCCCCCTCTAAATCCTGCAATTATCCTCAGATGCCAGGAGGCAGACGGAGTGAGTTGCCAAGCAACAAGATGCGTTTGATTAGACCAAAGGCAAAAAAAAAAAAAAAACAATGGAGGAAAGAGAGAAAAGAAGGTGTAAGAATATTGATACAGACAATAAAATGTCTGGCCTTTAGACGTCTTTCAGATCACCTTTAGCAGCTTAAAAGCACAAAACATAATAAATATACTGATGACAAGAACAACGAACACACATTCAGTGCTGCGGCGCCACCAGCACCATCTGTTATGTGCATGCCGTTCAGTGCTGCCCAGGGATTTAAAGGCGTCATAGACTGTTATGAAGTTGGGCACAGCAGCTTTGGAGGTAGCAAAGTGTGAAAGACATGACAAGTGGAGTCCTGTTCTGCACGTTCCCTCATCTCAACTCAAATGCATGATTCAGCCAGTGCAAATAACAGCAGTGGAGAACAGGCAGAGGTCGTGTACTGTACTTCATCAGCATTCGTTCTCCTGACAGACACGTGGCAACAGCTGCAATAAGAGTCCAGCTAACACTTTCAAATGGCTTGATGTCCAACACTAGTGCACATCAGCAAGGACTAAGATGTGGAATATCAGTGATTGAGATGCTGAACTCGCATTTAAATTGGGATGTTTGATTCCCAAGGCCACCCATTTGGCTTTCACCCCCATTGCTCTGGGGGTGCATCCCTGATTGTGCTCTCCGAGCCCAAACGTTAAGTTGTTGTGTACTTGTAAAGCCTTTAGAATAAAAGCATCTGCAACATGACACCACAGTCAGTCTATAGTCTATAGATCAGTCAGTCTATAGGCAGTCGCATGTATTAATGTTTTTAAAAATTGCTTTGCATTTGGTTGAAACACAACGTACAAAAAAATTTTGTAGGGGAGAACGTCTCGGGCGCTGGGCAGATAGACCCAGGACAGGGCGCCAATCCATCGCTGGGCACACACTCACTCACACAGACACACTCTATATGGGGCAATTTGGAGAATTCAATTGACTTGATCCATGTTTTTGGACTGTGGGAGGAAACCGGAGAACCCGGAGGAAACCCGCGCAGACACGGGGAGAACATGGAAACTCCACCCAGATGGGGATTTGAACCGGGAATCTCTAGCGCTGAGAGGAGAACGTGCTAACCACTAAGCCATCGTGCCTACAAAAAAAAAATTTTATAAAAAAAAAAAATAATAATAAATAAATAAAAACATGTGATCAACATGTCACCAACGTCAACCTGAACAATGGGTAATACAGCCAAGTTAAACATGGCTATGCTATTAAATAGCCGTATAATGCAAAATGAAAGGGGTCCTGCTATTGCGTGGTTACTCGGTCTACAGCATGTTATTTATTTACGTGATTATGGAGAGCAGAATCAGAAAAGGTTAAGAGGAAAAGGTCAGTGATGCAGCGTCTGGATTTGATGTTCATGGCGAGCTACAAATAACAGCACGCAATCGAGCAGAATCATCAAATGAGAAGGTCAACTTAGTGTTGCCAAAAGTGTGCATACTCTGGAGTCATGCTGGTATGTGTATGGTTAATAATAAACATCACACTATGCCTGATCCCAGAGGAACAGAAAGGCTTGGTAACCTTGTTCGACAAAATCCCTCCTGACGCCCTCCCTGGTGCTCGGGAGACGGAAGAGTGAGGGTGAGGTAATGAAGTCTCTACCAACCAAAGTCCAAGACATCACTTCTCTGCTCAATCTCCATGGGAACACAAGCCCCCTCCCCACTTGCGCTCTCGCTCACTCTCTCTCTCTCTCACTCGCTCGCTCACACACACATGAGCACACATGAGCATAATCTGCTAAGGTTTCTGTGTTTCAGTTCTGCTTTGTTTTCATTCACCATGAACACCATTGCTCTCAGTCTCTCTTTTACTTCTCTCAGTGTGTGTGTGTGTGTGTGTGTGTGTGTGCATCACACGACACACAGCATCCTATTCTCTACACAGCTCACCCTCACCTCAGCCCTGTAGGTGCTTTCAGAGTTCAGGAATCTATAAATTTTACAACAGTTGCCGAATAAGGCCGTGTGTTCTTCATGCAAGAACTGGGGCTGATTATAGTGCTATGTAGAACTCAGCTGAGGGCTGTATTAAGTGCACTTTAAAACACTTAAATAAATATATACCATTGAATGCAACATTATCTGCATTATATATATATATTTATTCATTCATTCATCATCTTCCGCTTTATCCTCTATTAGGGTCGCGGTGGGGTTCCCCATGCCCATCCAGGGGAGAACGTTTCGGGCACTGGGCAGATAGACCCAGGACAGGGTGCCAATCCATCGCTGGGCACACACTCACTCACACAGACACACTCTATATGGGGCAATTTGGAGAACTCAATTGACTTGATCCATGTTTTTAGACTGTGGGAGGAAACCGGAGAACCCGGAGGAAACCCACGCGGACACGGGGAGAACATGGAAACTCAACCCAGATGGGGATTCGAACCGGGAATCCCTAGCGCTGAGAGGCGAACGTGCTAAACCACTAAGCCACCGTGCCGCCCCTGCATTATATAAACTATTCTAATTACAATTACTAATCTGATAAATACAAGTAGGGCTGTCTTCAACTAAGGATTTTCAGAGTCGAATCTGATTCGTCAGATTTTCCCTATAGTCGACTGATAGTCGAATCAGTTAAAATTTCACCATATAGATGGCGCTATAAGCGTGGTTTTTAAAAAAATTTTTTTTTTTTTTATTTTACTTGTTTTTCTAGAGCACCGTAAATGGGATCCCTGTTCTGGACTTTTTAAAATATTAAATATTTTAAAAATATTAACAGAAAGGCTATATATATATATATATAAACGAAAACAAAGACATTTCATGTAAAAACTAATGCTTAGCAGCAGCCATGGGCACCCCCATGTGCTCAAAATGGTACATGATGAGGTTCATAGTCGACTACGGTTCTCCGAATCGAATCGTCGAATCAGCGAATATTGCAGCTCACCCCTATAAATAAGTAACAACTTTGAGACGTGAAGAACAGTGAGAACCGTGTGAACAGTGAGACGTCTCCAGGGCGTGTCTCACCTCTGTGAGTCGGGTTGTGAGATGGCGTTGACGATGGCCTCTACTGCGGCGTCGAACAGCTCAGGGTCTCTGAGGGCGGCGAATCCGGCCTCCAGCAGACACTCGCTTTCGTTGAGCGGCACATCCAGCAGAGCCCAGCTCGACAGGCATTTCAGCGCCCGTGCTTTGACTGGCGCAGGTGAGTCCGCCTGACGTAGCAGCTGCTGGAGCAGCGGGTACACGGACGCCCACTCTCGGCCCAGGGCCCCTCGGACCTGTCCCTTACGGTACTGAGGCAGCCTGCTGGTCTGAAACTCCTCGGGCAACACGGTGAGCAGCTCGAGCAGAGCCAGGCAGCGGGCACGCCCGTCCACAGCGCTGCCCTCCTCCTGAAACACCTGCACCATCTCGGATACAGCACCGGGCCACGCCTCGGGCATAGTGTTGAGTGCCAGTGAGGCAAGAGCCACACAAAGGCGCGTCAGTACGATTTTGGAGCCCGAGGCGAAATGAGCAATCTGCGAAAAGAGCTGCGACTTCAGCGTGTTGTACTGCTCCACAGGGATGTCGCTCCAGTAGCGGGAGATCTTTGTATGAAGGGCACTGGCTCCAAAATACTGAATCTCTGGGACCTGCAGAAAGACAAAGTGCAAAAAAGGTTCAATTTTATTTATATACAGCAGTTACCAACAAAAATGAATCATCTTTATAAAAAAAAAAGCCATTCAAATTCATTTATATTTACTTTAACAACTCGTCAGAAATTTAAACGCCATCCATTAAATCTACAGACCTTTTTTTCTCGAGCTCCACAAAGCAAAACTCGATCCAATTTAACAAACCATTCACATTCCAGCTCATTACATAAACTCACTCCCAAGAGATATAAACCTCATCATACAGGAAGCTCTAATCTGAGACCCTGCAGAGCAGATACACCTCCTAATCTGATCAAATCAATGAGCGTGGGATTAGCTATGGATCATGACATGTGAGAACTCAGGATGTTAGAGCTCTGAGTTTACAATAAGACACCATTATGATATTAAATATGCAGAAAGAGAGACGAGTAAAAGCTAATTTAGCAACATATGGACTGAAATGGAAGATTTTTGTAAATACACATTGTAATTTAAAGATTAGTCATTTTATTCTCGGTGAATTACATTTAGTCCTGGTGCGTAACTCCAGCGTGATCCGAACAGAAGACCCCTGTTAATATGAGAAGTAGTTAACAGTAAACAGCCTGCAGGACAGAAATAGTAACCCAACCCGCTCACCTTGTCTGGACTGAGTAAAGCCCAGCAGAACTGCCAGGCCTGAGGAGAGATCTGCGCCTGCATCAGCCACTTCTGTGCCAGGTTCTTATTTTCAATGTTCGGGTCATAATACAACTGATGCAGCGCCTGAAAGAGACAAAAGGCCAGAGGTTTGATGGAGCAAGATGAAACAAACGGGAGCAGACTCGATGCACACAAAGTGAATTAACTGAGAGTAACTCATGAAAACAGACCTCCTCAAATGAGGTTTTAATTAAGGAGGGTGATTGAGAAAATGGAAAGGCGACTGCTGGCACAGCATCACAGCACAAATGCAATCGTGCAGCCAGAGTATCATGATATTAGCTTCGTCTCCTAATAACAGTTCGAGTTCAGCATGTGCTATAACGGTCTCTCTCTTAGAGACGGAACGGCAGGGTGCAGATCCCGACGGACACGAGATAAGAAAATGAGGAGATGGAATACAGAATTAAAGTGATTAAAGCCAAAGACAATGAGAAAGCTTACAACTTATATCTGCAGTATAAAGGTAATTTAAAGGTGCAGTATACATATATTCATTCATTTATTCATTATCTTCCGCTTTATACTATATTAGGGTCGCGGTGGGGTTCCCCATGCCCATCCTGGGGAGAACGTTTCGGGCGCTGGGCAGATAGACCCAGGACAGGGCGCCAATCCATCGCTGGGCACACACTCACTGACACAGACACACTCTATATGGGGCAATTTTGAGAATTCAATTGACTTGATCCATGTTTTTGGACTGTGGGAGGAAACCGGAGAACCCGGAGGAAACCCACGCAGACACGGGGAGAACATGGAAAATCCACCCAGATGGGGATTCGAACCGGGAATCCCTAGCGCTGAGAAGTGCACGTGCTAAACCACTAAGCCACCGTGCCGCCTATATATATATATATATATATATATATATAATATATATATATATATATATATATATATATATATATATATATATATATATATATATATATATATATATATATATATATATATATATATATATATATATAAATAAAATACAGCAGCTTGTATGTATGTGGCTTGTAGTTAACGGACATCTCCACGGTGATGATGAACTGTTATCTAGAGTTTTGAAATAAATGACCTGCTCTGTTATGACTTTCAATTCAAGCACCTCGGTTTTCCAAATCTCCTGTTGGCCACCAAGAGAATTACCTTAAATTTAGCATGTCAATAAAAAAAAAAAACAAAATTTAAAAAAAAGAGTTATGAGGTGCTATGGAGGTAATGCATCTCCTGACAGGGAACCAGACTGATTGATGACGTGCATGAGCTTAGCCGATCACAAGGACAGTGAATCTCTAACAAGCGTTCTGCATTCATCTCACATGTGTCACTTTAATACCTGGCAACAGAGTGTTCACCCTCAGTGTCAATGCCAATACACCAAAGTCATCTGTGACTGGTGCCGGCTGATGTGGAGGTCTCATAAAACCAAGAGACAGAAAATTGGGGTTGTCATAGTAACAGCATTATGTGCCGTTAACCATTAAAAAAAAAGCGCACAGTGAAATATAGGTTGTACGATGTGAGAGAATATGGGACATGGATGTGTTCATGAGTCTTAAAGGACAAAAAAGAAAAAAAAAAGAAGTCAGATCTAAATATTTACAGTAATGTGATTTTATACAATGTCTACCAGCCACACTGCCTGACCATCACATCTCACTGAACAATACACAATACAACGAACAGATCCACTGACACAGAGGCAGGCAGGCAGACAGACAAGTCACTGTGAAACTGTAAAGACGACCAGGAAAGAAGAAAAAGGAAGGATAGAAAAGACTAGATGAATAAAACAGTATTAATATCATAACATACAGAAGAAAAAACAGCAGCAGCAGCAACAGAGAAAATAAGGTAAAAAATAAAGTGTGCTTGAAAAAATAGGCCTGTAAAGTGTCAGTACAACCCAAAAATTAAACCTGTATTAAAACAAAATCCAGTCAGTTTCAGAGATATGAGACCAACTATTTACACTTTACTCAACTTTAAGCAGCAGTGAATTGTTTCAAAGAAGCTTTATAAAATGTTCAACCACCTAAACTCTCCAATCAGTAAGTCAATGTCATCTTTCAATATCTTCCGCTTTATCCTCTATTAGGGTCGCGGTGGGGTTCCCCATGCCCATCCAGGGGAGAACGTCTCGGGCGCTGGGCAGATAGACCCAGGACAGGGCGCCAATCCATCGCTGGGCACACACTCACTCATACTCTATATGGGGCAATTTTGAGAATTCAATTGACTTGATCCATGTTTTTGGACTGTGGGAGGAAACCGGAGGACCCGGAGGAAACCCACGCAGACACAGGGAGAACAGATGGGGATTCGAACCGGGAATCCCTAGCGCTGAGAGGCGAACGTGCTAAACCACTAAGCCAGTAAGTCATTGTGACTGACAAAAAAAAAAAAAAAAAAAACTGACATTTTTATAGAATTAAACTTTGACTTTGTGGTCTTCATTGTATCATCTTCACAGATTCAGATGAAAAAAGGGATTATAATCTTGTATCTTAACCATTAAGCCACCACATGCCAGACGTGACCATAACATCAAGACAAGTCCAAATCTGACTGTAATGTTTGTATTTTTAGTAATAAATAGAACAAAAACCTGTAAACACTTGGGATCAGCCATCGATGCATTTTGCTGTAATATTAACAGCATGTCTCCCACATTTCCCAGCTGTAATTTAGTTGGGATTTGGTCTTAAATTTAAAATAATCAATAACACAAATCTTAATAAACACCTTAAAAAACTGATGTGTTGTGCTGTCAGCCACACGTTTTAATAATATGCATAGCAACCTGTTTTAATTAGAGCTGATGGAAACAATGGCAATACTTTAACATGATGCAAGTGAGAACAATGTGAACATCTGTTAAGCACGGTGATGTACTTATTCCCATAATATAGATCTAATTGCACGCTTTCTTTGTAATCAGAAATGCAGTTGGTGGAATATAATGTACGAATGCAGACAGACCTGATGTGCAGGTGAACTTGATATCAAATCAAAGAGCTCTTAGGCTTACTGTACATCACCGAGTGCTCATTGCTGGATCATTACACGCGTGTGAGAATGAAATATAAATATTTTATTTATTTCGTGCACAGGAACTTTTTAAAAGCACACAAATGCCAAACCCTTGGTTTTTACATTTAAAGTGCTTTAAACGCATAAGGGATGTAAAGTCTAAACTCTAAGCCGGTAATAAAAATGTGATTTTTGTTTTATTGTTATTTATTGTGAATACAAAGTAGTGCTAAGCACAAGATCAAATACAAATATTTGTCCAACAATAAAACTAAATAAAGTTTTGAGAACATAAGAATATGTGTTACAATTAAGGGCTTAGTCAGCGCTAGGGATTCCCGGTCCGAACCCCCATCTGGGTGGTGTTTCCGTGTCCTCCCCGTGTCCGCGTGGGTTTCCGCCGGGTTCTCCGGTTTCCTCCCACAGTCCAAAAACATGGATCAAGTCAATTGAGTTCTCCAAATTGCCCCATATAGAGTGTGTATGTCTGTGTGAGTGAGTGAGAGTGTGTGCCCGGCGAAAGATTGGAGCTCTGTCCTGCCCAGCGCCTGAAACGTTCTCCCCTGGATGGGCATGGGCAACACCCCCCCCCCCCCACCCGCGACCCTAATGGAGGTTAAAGCGGAAGATAATGGATGGATATTTATTATAATTAAGGATTTATTCATTCATTAATTCATTATCTCCCGCTTTAACCTCCACTAGGGTCGCGGATGGGGAGGCGCCAATCCATCGCTGGGCACACACTCACTCACACAGACACACTCTATATGGGGCAATTTTGAGAATTCAATTGACTTGATCCATCGTTTTTGGACTGGGGGGGGGATTCCCCATGCCGATCCAGGGGAGAACGTTTCGGGCGCTGGGCAGATAGACCCAGGACAGGGCGCCAATCCATCGCTGGGCATACACTCACTTGACTTGATCCATGTTTTTGGACTGTGGGAGGAAACCGGAGAACCCGGAGGAAACCCACGCAGACACGGGGAGAACATGGAAACTCCACCCAGATGGGGATTCGAACCGGGAATGCCTAGTGCTGAGAGGAGAACATGCTAAACCACTAAGCCACCGTGCCGCTTAAGGATTTATATTGAAGAAAAAAAAAATTATTTAAATGCAGTTTAAACGCTTAGAATATTTAAAGGCACGACTGTAATCCACACCCTAAAGAGTATGAAGGGAAATGAAGGGACATTTTTTTTGGACATGTCCAGCTTTCCTAGTGTCTCGGTATGACTCATCTCGCCCTGACCACGATGGACAGAGTTTAGACCACGATGGACATTCCAGCTTTGGAGTTTTGGTTCTAAAGGCAGAGCAGGAGGACGGGAGACATGTCTCTCACCTTCTCGACGTTCTCCACGGTGAAGTCGGCTGTGCTCGCTCTGCCCGGTGGCTCCATGCTCTCCGTCATTGAGGAGCCAGGAGTCGCGAACATGACGGCTCTCCAGCACGGCTTCAGATCCAGCAAGTCTCAAAAGCACATGCGCCAGCAGAACCGTTCTAAAGCGCCGGCTCGTTCCGTTCTCCGCGGCTTTCCCGCAGAAGCAGCCGCCGCACTCGGCGTTACCCGCGCCCTGGCTAGCTACTGAGAAACTAGCATTGGCTTAGCTACAGCGCGACCATGTTGACACTCGGGTTTAAAATTGCTTCTGTCCGGCCCGCGTCGCTGTGTAAGCTCCGAAGCGACCGTCCGCATTATAAAAGCGCCAGAGGAACCGCTGCCATGCAGACGTCTCGACGCGGACGACAGCGCACGGGAACGACGGAGCGAGCTCGCCGGTGCAGCGCCTCTGACGCGGGCTGAGCCTCTGTCTGCTGCCGCCCATGGCTCGCCTCATGCGCGACGGGCGGCCGAGTCCCAAACGACACGTCGCGCCCTGCGTAGGTGCACTATTCAGGCAGAGCAGGAATGAAGTATGGCACCTATGTAGTGCACTAGACGAGCATTCCAGTGAGATGTAGACGCCCACCAAAATCTTACCGTTGAAAGGCACAAATGTTACGACACAAATGAACACAGATGTGCAAAACGTTAAAAAAAGAATTACATAAAAATGTTTGATGTCGCTATTATATGTTTTAAGGGTTTTTTTTTAGGCAGGCGATGTCACACGCTCTTTTCGACAGTCCGTCATATTGCACTGTGGGAAGGCGAGTTTTTTTTTAGTTTGTGTGTTAAAGCGGCGTATGGTTTATGTGGACAAAGAGCGCCCTCTTGCGTTAAGATTGGGTTATTTAAAGATGAACGCGTTTGTCCCGTTTTACGTTTACATTCCATTTGGTCATTTATTGGACGCTTTTATCCAAAGCGACTTACAAGGTGAGCACAGGGTTCATCACAACATCCCTGGAGCAATGAGGGTTAAGGGTCTCGCTCAAGGACCCACATTGGTAACTTCAGGGGACCTGGGATTTGAACCCCCAACCTTCAGATTGATAACCCAACACCCTGACCACTGAGCTACCACTCCCCACATGAGTTTCCTCACAGAACTCATGCCACATCATCTGGGTTTAAACTGAAAGACGCTTTTACATACAGGGTTCACAGTTTCAGTGAGATTTTGTAGGTTTCATTAAAATAATTAAATGAAGCACATTCGCAATTTGCAATCTTTCCTACAAAGTACCACACTGAAAATACAAACAATTAACAAATAGTGAATCATTCATTCATTCAAGGGCGGCACGGTGGCTTAGTGGTTTAGCACGTTCGCCTCTCAGTGCTAGGGATTCCCGGTTCGAATCCCCATCTGGGTGGAGTTTCCATGTTCTCCCCGTGTCCGTGTGGGTTTCCTCCGGGTTCTCCGGTTTCCTCCCACAGTCCAAAAACATGGATCAAGTTAATTGAGTTCTCTAAATTGCCCCATATAGAGTGTGTCTGTGTGAGTGAGTGTGTGCCCAGCGATGGATTGGCTCCCTGTCCTGGGTGTATCTGCCCAGCGCCCGAGACGTTCTCCCCTGGATGGGCATGGGGAACCCCACCGCGACCCTAATAGAGGATAAAGCGGGAGATAATGAATGAATGGGGGGGGGTGGTTCCCCATGCCCATCCAGGGGAGAACGTTTCGGGCGCTGGGCAGATACACCCAGGACAGGGCGCCAATCTATTGCTGGGCACACACTCACTCACACAGACATGCACGCATACACACTCTATATGGGGCAATTTGGAGAACTCAATTGACTTGATCAATGTTTTTGGACTGTGGGAGCAAACCGGAGAATCCGGAGGAAACCCACGCGGACACGGGGAGAACATGGAAACTTCACCCAGATGGGGATTCGAACCGGGAATCCCTAGTGCCGAGAGGCGAACGTGCTAAACCACTAAGCCACATAGTGAATCAACTATTCATTTTATGTTTTTGTGCAAATGATATAAATGCAAAGCTTAGATTCTCTGTTAAGAGTGACAAGGCTGTTTAGTCTGACTTTGTACTTTTGTACCCTGACTTAATTCTGTACCCTTGCTGCTCGTGTCAGAGGTCAGAACATTTCCCTGCAAATCTGAGTAAAACTCGAGGGACACCAGGGACTCCGGCCTCAGCAGATTTTTAACAATAAAGATCCAAAGTCTAATTGGAGCTCTTGTGGAAATAGAACTGAATAAGACCTGATTGTTTATGGGGTGTGTCCCAATACATTTGTTCATCAGCAGTGCAGTGGAAACTTTGATCAATAGTTCTCTCATCTGCAACCTGAACACACGTCTCTGGATCGACACTATTAATAGCTCACATCAAAGTTCGACTTGACTTCAGAGAAAAAGGAAAGGGTTGAGAGAGTGCGTTCCACATTTTCCTGATCTAGGATGACTCGACTAGAAATCCCTATTTATCCCCCTTATCTCGGTCCCACAGAGTTAGTTGTACCATGACGACTTTGTCTCTAATAACCACCATAAAAAAATGTGATTCACCCAGTGACCTGGTGGCTCCTGATTTGCTTCTGTATGTAATAAATGTGGTATGAAATCAGAATGGAGTGGAAGATTTATTATTATTTATTTTCTTCTGGTCTTTCTAAAAACATATCGTGATTAAGGAGACAATTTTAAGTGGGTCACCAAAAATCAATATGTAAATATAATATTTAAATCCTTTATTTCTTTGTTAAAAATATTGTTTTTATTCAGCTTTTCAATTTATTAAGCCTGAATTCCTAAAGAACAAGGCGATATGATGGTGAAGAAAAAACACCCTGGTTTTATAAAGGAACAGACCTTGTGAGGACCGCAGCTCAGTGAGGGCGAGTGAGATTTGTGAAACAGTCAACAGACCTGTGATTTCAGTAGTGCTATTTATTCCTAAATTAAATAAAGATGTGCATGAATTTATCAAACTGAACTGTAAAAATAAAACTATTTACATTTTTTTGTACTTTGTGCTAAAAGACCGAGTTAAACTTTAACAAACACCTATAGCGTTATGACGTGTTGGGTTATAGGACATTAGGGCATACATCATTATTAATCTTATCTGTAGAACAATTTATTTTTACTGTAACACGGTGAATGTTGTGTGCTATAGATTTTATCCAGTCTTTGAGTCTGTACTTTGTGTAAAACAGTGTATTTCTTTTACTCATTTAGAATTTGTGTAATTTCTCCAGAGCATGATTCTTGATTTCATAAAGTCTGTCTGTAACTTTAACGTTGAATTGCACAGAACTTGAATGGTTTGGGGGTCTGGGTAAAACCGATCTCACTCTCCAGACTGGGTTCTTTGCCGGGGGGGCAGCTAAAAGTGAAGGTTTGTAGGAGGCTGGTAAAGAGAAGGAACAGCTCCACACGAGCCAGGTACTCCCCGGGACACATCCTCTTACCTACATGCATACATTCAGATGTTACGATGTGGACAACCCAGTGTGTTTAGAACCAGTTTGCAGAGTTTAATGCTGAATCTATTTCACGGTACCTGCAGAAAATGAATATAAGGCGTCTCTTCTGCGGAAGTTGCCCTCTGAGTCCAGGAAGTGCCCCGGGTTAAAGGTATCTGGTGTTTCCCACTCGTTTTTGTCATGCAGCACAGACGAAAGATTGGTGACCATCAGCGTTCCCTAAAAACACAACAGACAGCATTAATTATAATTTGTTTTTATTATTTAGGAGCTTCATCTGAACAGCATCAGGGCTTCTTTTTTGAGAGGAACAGTTCCAAGCGAAACGGTCAAGATGCCATTTAGTCTCTAATGTACCTGATGACATGTCTTTAGAATGTGGAGGCCCTAAAAAAACACTGCAGTACGGGGAGGACTCCATTTGCCACAACTGGGATTCCAATTCTAGAATCCCCCTCAACAACAGTATCAATACATTTCGAGCATTAATAAACTTATGGAGATTGCCAATGAGTTTACATTTATTTAATGTCTTTCGATGTGGTGGAAAACCTGCAGGGAGGACGTGCAGACTCCACTGTGTTTTTGCCCCCAAGGGACGCAAACCCAGAATCTCTATGGTGTGAGCCAGAAGCTCTGGCCTCTGCACCACCATGCTGCTTGGTAAAATTCCACTGATCTTATTTAATTTAACTGTTTGATCGTGTATCCAACATGAAAGTCACCTTTGGTATGAAGTAACCTCCCAGTGCTGTGTCCTTTATCGCCACCCTGGACATGTTCAGTGGAACAATATCACACTTCCTGTGCACCTCATTGAGGACTGCATTGGTGTAGGGCATGTTGGGTTTGTCAGCCATTGAGGGCAAACGTGTCTTTCCAATGACACTGTCGATCTCTTCATGGACTTTCTCTGAATACGGAAGAGTTTAATTAGGATACTTGTATGTAAGCACACTACCTCACAGTCTCTATAAGTCAGTTAACTGACTCTATAATCAGTCAGTTAAAAAAAGTGCCAATTTGAAAACCTAAAACATAATAATTTCAATGTTTTGCGGTCAGTGATGTGAATATCATACCCTGTATCAGTGGATGTTTCACCATGTAGAGCAGAGCCCAGCACAGGGTGATGGTTGAAGTCTGTGTCCCTCCCTCGAACAGATCCACCATACACCAGCCCAAATTCTCCATGTCAAAATGAATCTCCGCATCATTTTTTCTCTAAATATTTTCATTTAGCGAAAATTAATGTCATGAATCAGACTAGTTTGTAATATACACTACATAAAATCAATCATACAAGATGCACATACGATACCAATAGCATTAATTCATTACATTCTGGTGCCTACCTTCTGAATTTCAGTAAAGTAAGCATCGACGTAATCTCTCGGCTCGTCTGGGTCCCAGTCCAGCTTGTGTTGCTCGGCCTTCTCCCTCAGAAATGCTGCTAGTTTGCGGTAGTTTGCGATTATTGTGTGATGAGGTCCTGGTATCACACTCATCAGGGTTGGAAAGGCATCATACAGCTGAGCAGAGGTAATCGCAATAACAGTTTGAATATTAAATTAAACTACAGAAGGTTGCCTTGACAGGTTGTACTATTTAAGCAGTTTGTAAGATTTTTTTTTTGTGATGTATAAAACTCCTGCACCTCGTTCCAGATCGATCCAGTAAGATGCACAGACTCTGCACTCATGCGGAGAAGTTTCTGGAACTGAAGGTCATCATACTCACAGCGATTCCCAAATATCAGGGCTCCAATAATATTAGCTGCCGCAATGTTTATTTTGGAAAGGGGGTCGAATAGGTGGCCTGTAAAGCAGAAACATGGCTTTTAAGACGAGGTTACTGTGAGCCAGGCCTTCTTGTCCAGCATCACCTGACCTCACAAATGCTCCTCTGGATGAAGGAGCAAAAATTGTGTATTGTGTAGTTGTCTCAACACTTTTCAGCTCCATCTATTCCCAAAACGTTCCAGTCAGTGAGTATTAACTTTAGCTTTCAATTAGCTTTAATAAAGTGAATACCCACCCTGTTCCTCTTTGAATGCCTCACACAGATAGTGCCCTTCTTTCAGGATGTGGCTTTCCAAAGTCTTTTTACCTTCTCCAAAGTTCTTTATGTGACCCACCGAAAACTGCTGTTGTTTTTTATAGTGTTGGCCGTTGCTGAATGACATGCCTTAATAACCAATAATAGTATAAAAAAGAGTATTAATGTTAAACGGGGTAATGAATCACAAACACTTTGCAATGCAACATTCTACAGTAGAGCATGTAACAACCTTTAACAAAAATACAATCATGACCTGCTTGAATACTGGCTGGTTTGTAATTAATGCATTTTGTAATCCTTTATACTTATTAAAGCATACTGGGAATTTATGTACAAGATTATGTACATTAATAATATTTGTTTTCATTTTAACAACATTGGATGAAGATGCTTTACCTCTTCCTTTGTAAATTTCAGCAAATAAAGGTGTAACATGACGAGCGAAGCTTTCTGCCTGCATCACAAGGGCTTCCTTCACCATCTTATATCCAGAGACATACACAATGTTGGTGGAGCCTCTTCTCAAGCTGAAAACATCTCCATACTTCTCTGCCAGCTGACAAAAAAAGAATGCAATCAATTCAAAGTTCATTCATTCATTATCTCCCGCTTTATCCTCTATTAGGGTCGCGGTGGGGTTCCCCATGCCCATCCAGGAGAGAACGTCTCGGGCGCTGGGCAGATACACCCAGGACAGGGCACCAATCCATCGTTGGGCACACACTCACTCACTCAAACACACTCTACATGGGGCAATTTGGAGAACTCAATTGAGTTGATCCATGTTTTTGGACTGTGGGAGGAAACCGGAGAACCCGGAGGAAACCCGCGCGGACACGGGGAGAACATGGAAACTCCACCCAGATGGGGATTCGAACCGGGAATCTCTAGCGCTGAGAGGTGAACGTGCTAAACCACTAAGCCCCCGTGCCGCCCAATTCAAAGTTAATAAAAATATTTTTAAAAATGTTCACCATGGTTGAGTTTAAAATCTTAAGTTTTTGTCTTCTGTGTATTTGACTCCGTGACCCAGAATAACAACAGTTCTTACTGCAGTGTGCCCACTTTGTATGCCACATTTGTAAGAATGAAATAAGTAACACTATAAAGTCTATTTTCATCATAATGTAACAAATTTGTATCACAGTCTTATTTATAATCTCTGATGCGAATCAGAAAAAGTAATGTTTAATTTATAAAACTGAACCGTTTCACATTCTCATAGTGATTCATTATAATAAACTGATTCAAACTGATTTATGTTCAAACACACTCACCTCATTCATGGTTTTAAAGTCGACTCCTGTAAACACATTACCCAGAAAAGGCAACGGCTGAGGTCCTGGAGGAAAATTAGGAGGGTTTTTGTTCCAAATATAGATAAGAATCAGAA
Organism: Corydoras sp. C115; assembly: GCA_019802505.1. NCBI lineage: Eukaryota > Metazoa > Chordata > Actinopteri > Siluriformes > Callichthyidae > Corydoras > Corydoras sp. C115. Next base: position 1,212,767 of record JAFMOC010000041.1, on the reverse strand, counting down.
GCCCTAAAATAAAAACCAGCCAGCCTTCAGGACTAAACAGAGTAAACAAAGAATATAAAATCATTGTTGTTGCTGCCAGTAAAGCTCCTGGAAGGGACCCTCTGTAGTGTTTTCTCCACTGTGCATTGAGCTTTTTCTTTTCAGGTGGACGTAGACTAGTGTTTGTATGAATGAGTGTGTGCAGCAAAGTTCAACGTTATGTAATCAGAGTCCGTTGTAGTTTCCAAGTAAAACAGGGCCTCAACAAAATGAGGCTCTGGGGGGAAGTAGATGTCTGGGCAACAGCATTCCTCAGACACAGAGACGTAACACAGCCTGTGATGTTCTGCCTGTTGAGGATGTTTTGGAGAATAGCAGGAGAAGTGCACAACAAAGCACTTAAAAATCACAGGGAAACAACATGCAAACTTCTTTTTACTGACCACCAAAACAGATTTATTTATCCTTCATTCATTATAAAGTTATTTGTATTTGCAGTGTAGATGAAAAACAAAAAAATACAGAATGGACGATGTCTCCCACATCTGTGATGGTGTTGTTGGCATCAATTCCTCTTATCGAGTAAATCAGAACAACACATTATATGGTCAATAAAAAAAATATTAAAATGTGATGTTTATCTTTTGTACATGTAATAAACAGCGTTTTACATTAAATTGTTAATGAGTCTGATCTTTGCTGAACAGGATAATCCCTGTTCTTAGCGAGGGTTCACACACATGCGGAACAGACTAGGTGCATAGGTGAAGCCCATCTGGCCTTCCAGCTCCAGCTCTTCTCCAGGACCAGGGGAGAACGTGAAGCGCTGCAGCAAAGTCACAAAGAACACGAAGAGCTCCATCCTGGCCAGCTGTTCCCCCAAACATGCTCTCTTCCCTGTATAACAAAGTTTTGTCCGGTCAGACATCATGACATAATGGAGGTGATGATGCTGTGCTGATTTTTTTTTACCTGCTGAAAAGGGAAGGAACGCATCTTTCTTTATAAATTGGCCCTGATCATTCAGGAAGTGCTGTGGATTAAAGGTGTCTGGTGCAGCCCACTCGTCCTTGTCATTGAGCACCGATGACAGGTTGGTAGTCACAGTTGTGCCCTTATGAATCGAGCAAACAAAACGTTAGCTATAATCACATCTGCAGATTGATTTGTAGTTGATAGTAAATCTGGATGTGAAGATGAACCTTGGGGATGAAGTATCCACCCAGCATGGTGTCTTTACTGGCTCTTTTAGGGAAACCTAAAGGAACAACGTTGCCCTTCCGCTGAATCTCATGGATGACGGCTTCGGTGAATGGCATGTTGGGTTTGTCAGCCATGCTGGCCAGACGGGACTGACCGACTACACTGTCGATCTCCTCCTGCACCTTCTCTGAAAAAAACAATGTGATTGAGTGAAGTTTCTCAGACAAAAACACAAACATCATACGATTCAGTCCCATACACCAAAGCACCAACAATACATGCTGGACAATCGTATCCCAACTGTGTGGGGACATATAGAATCAAGTCGAAAGGGACGGGATAAAGTCATCTATTTTTCCTGCTGTGCTTACACACAGCAATTTAAGGCTGTGTGTTATAAGATAATACTGTACCATGAAACCTTCAGGGGACCTCTGGGATAAAAACTCAAATCCATAGTGTTAATAATGTTTTAAAGTATAAATCATTAATATGTCATTGATTTCTGTGCAGTGTATTCTTACTTTGTATCTCAGGATATTTCATCATGTAGAGGAGACCCCATCGCAGTGTTGTAGCTGATGTTTCTGTCCCCGCCTCGAACATGTCCAGTAAGGTAACCAGTAACGTGTCCATGTTGAACCCAGCCTCAGGATCACTGTTTCTCTATTGAGTTCAAATCAAACTAATTAACATGACATGACTGATGTTTTCTAAAATCAGCAGGTCCATTTCAAAACTTTAAACAAACCTTGTCCATTTCCAGCAGGTAATTGTCGATGTAGTCTTTAGGGTCTGAGGGATCCAGGTCCTCCTTGTGTTTTCTTACTTCATCTTTTAAGAAGTCCATTATTTCTGCATAGTTTGCAAAGATCTTCCGGTGAGCTCCAGGAAGGAATTTAAAGAGGTTTGGGAATCCATTGTACAACTATTTAAAAAAAAAAGTAAATAATACAATTGAATTATGAGATTCAGGGTCTTATTTTCTTAATTAAAATGTACATAGTCTTTTTTAGAACTTCAGCAATTCTTCACTAACCTGAGCAGAAAAACTTCCAGCCAAAATAATGGCTTCACTGTCCAGCTGTAAGATTTTGAGAAACTTCTCATCATGATATTCGAAGCGACGGCCAAATACTATGGCTGAAATGATGTTTGAGATGGAATTGTACAGATAAAACTGAGGATCAAAGGGACCTGCAAGAAACATAGTATGTCACAGACACAGTTCAGTTTGAATGAAGGACTGCATGTAAAAAAAAAAAAAAAAAATAAATGTGTGTATGTATGATTTATATGTTTTTATGATGTAATTGTAAAAATATGGAGGAATTAACATTTAAATATGTTCTTTGAGGCATGCAAAAATTAATTATGGTAATGTATATGTACGCGTGTATATAGGTACACACACATACACACACTCCCAGCAACAGGTGGACAAAGTCCTTTCTTTGTAAAGTTTGCAGGGATTTGTTCAGGTTTATCTGATACACATGCAAACATTTAACCTTCAGCCAAACGGCTTAAGCACCACTCTGTTTAAATTATACAAAAACTGTCATCTTCAACTTCTGTATCCTTTAAAAGACAAATCTGTAAATTCTGTGAATTTTGTGCAAGGATTGTATTAAATAAACCAAAACATTAAGATCAGTTGGATCAGCCACTTACCTGGTTCTGCTTTGAAAGCTTCAGATAGAAAGACGCTCTCTTGTTGGATACTCAGCTCAAGATTCTTCTTTCCTTCCCCAAAAGTGCGGATGTGTGTGAAAACAAACTTCCTCTGATTCTTCCACAGGTAACCATTACTGAGAGCTACACCTGTACAGCACGTCACCACAAACATCCCATTATACTCATTTACATCTGCAGCAATATGCACAATATGTACAAAATGACACTCTGAAGTCATTACACACCAGTTAATGTGGACCAATATATTTATTGTGTTTTAAAGGTTACTGTGGAAAAGATATTCAATGAGATTTTATGTCTCAATAGAAAACTAATAAGGCATTAACGTTAACAAACTTTAAAGTTGCTCTTCACACTTTTAAATGTAACATGTAACAATTTAATACATTAATAACAGATTTTTAACCTACCAATGCCTTTGAAGATTTTATGAAATAGAGGGACAATAGGTCGGTCAGAAAAGGAATCCAGCTGAGTGACGAGAGCCTCCTTCACCATTTTGTGTCCAGAGATAAACACAAGTTTTTCACTTCCCAAGCGCAGACTGAACACATCCCCATGTTTTTTGGTGAGCTGCATTGTTACAATTACAACATTTTAAAAAAAAAATGCAAGTCATGAATAATGTCTTATAATAAAAAATCTTTGATGTTTTGAATAGTAATCTAAAATACAGGAACCTCAATGACTGTAACATGATTCTTTTAATCTTACATGTTTTTTAACAAATAACTCAGAGGCAGGGTGTTAGAAACTGCACTGTAAGACACAGATCTTTGTAAATTTACAACCAGGATGTTCAGAAAGGACATTGTTTTGTTATTAATGCTGTAATGATAAGAACAAAAGCTGCACAGTTGTTACAGTTCCAGATTAATAATTTAATATTGGATGTCTTACCTCATCTATGGTTTTGAAGTCAAGTCCAGTAAAAACATTTCCCAAAAAAGGCAGGGGCAAGGGTCCCGGAGGAAATTTGGATGGGTTTTTGTTCTTAATGATATCGATGAGTAATAAAAGAAGGAAAATGCAGATAAGGCTGCTTTTAAGATCGAGGTTCTCCAACAAAATTTGTAAGATCATGGCTGACGAGGGTTCTGGTTCTGATGGGACTGTGTTCTTGTCCGTGCATTAATGTTCTGTGTGAGTTCTTTGCCTTGTGAAAAGCTGGACTGGAGCGGGGAGCAGAGGGCGGGATTACGTAAGGCAGCCTGAGTCCCTAGAGAAAAAAAATAGTTAAGGAATGGTGGACTCTACCATTGTTTGAGGAACTTGTTTGAGGAAGGATTTTACAGGAGTAACTACAGAACAGTCAGATATTCTGATATGGGACGGGGTAAGAGGGGGGAGTCTGATTATTAATGATCATCAATTCCTCCAGAATGACATTTTGTAAGCACAGAGTTTAGATGTAACACCGATACAGCCTGTGATGTTCTGTCTGTTGAGGATGTTTAGGAGAATAGCCGGAGAATTGCACAAAAATCACGCACACATCTTTTTACTGACAAAAAACGGATTTATTTATCCTTCATTCATTATAAAATGATATGTATTTGCAGTATAGAAGAAAAACAAAAAAAAAACTTCATGCAGAATGGACGATGTCTCCCACATCTGTGATGGTGTTGTTGGCATCAATTCCTCTTATCGAGTAAATCAGAAAAAAAACATTATATTATATACAAAAAAAATATTAAAATGTGATGTTTATCTTTTGTACATGTAATAAACAGCTTTTTACATTAAATTGTTAATGAGTCTGATCTTTGCTGATCTCTCCCTGTTCTTAGCGAGGGTTCACACACATGCGGAACAGACTAGGTGCATAGGTGAAGCCCATCTGGCCTTCCAGCTCCAGCTCTTCTCCAGGACCAGGGGAGAACGTGAAGCGCTGCAGCAAAGTCACAAAGAACACGAAGAGCTCCATCCGGGCCAGCTGTTCCCCCAAACATGCTCTCTTCCCTGTATAACAAAGTTTTATCCGTTCAGACATCATGACATAATGGAGGTGATGATGCTGTGCTGATTTTTTTTACCTGCTGAAAAGGGAAGGAACGCATCTTTCTTTATAAATTGGCCCTGATCATTCAGGAAGTGCTGTGGATTAAAGGTGTCTGGTGTAGCCCACTCGTCCTTGTCATTGAGCACCGATGACAGGTTGGTAGTCACAGTTGTGCCCTTATGAATCGAGCAAACAAAACGTTAGCTATAATCACATCTGCAGATTGATTTGTAGTTGATAGTAAATCTGGATGTGAGGATGAACCTTGGGGATGAAGTATCCACCCAGCATGGTGTCTTTACTGGCTCTTTTAGGGAAACCTAAAGGAACAACGTTGCCCTTCCGCTGAATCTCATGGATGACGGCTTCGGTGAATGGCATGTTGGGTTTGTCAGCCATGCTGGCCAGACGGGACTGACCGACTACACTGTCGATCTCCTCCTGCACCTTCTCTGAAAAAAACAATGTGATTGAGTGAAGTTTCTCAGACAAAACACAAACAATGTTTCAGACGTACATTGTACAGACAATATTCAGTTTCCATCATTCGATTCAGTCCCATACACCAAAGCACCAACAATACATGATGGACAATCGTATCCTCCCAACTGTGTGGGAACATGAAGGATTAAGTGGAAGGTGATGGGATAATGTTTTAAAATATAAATCATTAAGTTGATTTCTGTGCAGTGTATTCTTACTTTGTATCTCAGGATATTTCATCATGTAGAGGAGACCCCATCGCAGTGTTGTAGCTGATGTTTCTGTCCCCGCTTCGAACATGTCCAGCAAGGTAAGCAGTAACGTGTCCATGTTGAACCCAGCCTCAGGATCACTGTTTCTCTATTGAGTTCAAATCAAACTAATTAACATGACATGACTGATGTTTTCTAAAATCAGCAGGTCCATTTCAAAACTTTAAACAAACCTTGTCCATTTCCAGCAGGTAATTGTCGATGTAGTCTTTAGGGTCTGAGGGATCCAGGTCCTCCTTGTGTTTTCTTACTTCATCTTTTAAGAAGTCCATTATTTCTGCATAGTTTGCAAAGATCTTCCGGTGAGCTCCAGGAAGGAATTTAAAGAGGTTTGGGAATCCATTGTACAACTATTTTTTAAAAGAAGTAAATAATTCATTCATGCACATTGTGGACGAAAGCACCTGCTTGGCGATTGGCGAGAGAGCTTATGAGATTAAGGGTCTTATTTTTTTATCTAAAATGTACATAGTCTTTTTTAGAACTTCAGCAATTCTTCACTAACCTGAGCAGAAAAACTTCCAGACAAAATACTGGCTTCACTGTCCAGCTGTAAGATTTTGAGAAACTTCTCATCATGATATTCGAAGCGATGGCCAAATACTATGGCTGAAATGATGTTTGAGATGGAATTGTACAGATAAAACTGAGGATCAAAGGGACCTGCAAGAAACATAGTATGTCACAGACACAGTTCAGTTTCAATGAAGGACTGCATGTTAAAAAAAATATATAGATATGATGTAGCAGTAATTGTAATAAAAATGCAGCAAGTAACATTTAAATATGTGCTTTGACATCCAAAAACATGCAAAAAATTATATATGGTAATGTATATGTATACGTGTATATATGTACACACACATACACACACTCCCAGCATGTGAACAAAGTCCTTTCTTTGTAAAGTTTGCAGGGCTTTGTTGAGGCTTATCTGATATACATGTAAATATGTAACCTGAAGCCAAAAGGCTTCTTTATATTATATTCTTTATATTCTTTCTTTATAAGGTCATCTTTATTTCTGTATCCTTTAAAAGACAAATCTGTAAATTCTGTGAATTTTAGGCAAAGATTGTATTAAATAAACCAAAACATTAAGATCAGTTGGATCAGCCACTTACCTGGTTCTGCTTTGAAAGCTTCAGATAGAAAGACGCTCTCTTGTTGGATACTCAGCTCAAGATTATTCTTTCCTTCCCCAAAAGTGCGGATGTGTGTGAAAACAAACTTCCTCTGATTCTTCCACAGGTAACCATTACTGAGAACTACACCTGTACCACAAACATCCCATTATACTCATTTACATCTGCAGCAATATGCACATCACTTATACAGATCACTTATACAGATCACTTATATAGATCACTTATATAGATCACTTATATAGATCACTGATACAGATCACTGATACAGATCACTTATAAAGATCACTTATACAGATCACTGATACAGATCACTGATACAGATCACTGATACAGATCACTGATACAGATCACTTATACAGATCACTTATATAGATCACTTATATAGATCACTGATACAGATCACTTATACAGATCACTTATATAGATCACTTATATAGATCACTTATATAGATCACTGATACAGATCACTGATACAGATCACTTATACAGATCACTTATAAAGATCACTTATACAGATCACTTATACAGATCACTTATACAGATCACTGATACAGATCACTTATATAGATCACTTATATAGATCACTTATATAGATCACTGATACAGATCACTGATACAGATCACTTATATAGATCACTTATATAGATCACTGATACAGATCACTTATACAGATCACTTATATAGATCACTTATATAGATCACTTATACAGATCACTGATACAGATCACTTATACAGATCACTTATATAGATCACTTATATAGATCACTGATACAGATCACTTATACAGATCACTTATATAGATCACTTATATAGATCACTTATACAGATCACTTATACAGATCACTTATATAGATCACTTATACAGATCACTGATACAGATCACTGATACAGATCACTGATACAGATCACTTATACAGATCACTGATACAGATCACTGATACAGATCACTGATCACTTATACAGATCACTTATATAGATCACTGATACAGATCACTGATACAGATATAGATCACTTATATAGATCACTGATACAGATCACTTATAGATCAGATCACTCACTGATACAGATCACTGATACAGATCACTGATACAGATCACTTATACAGATCACTTATATAGATCACTGATACAGATCACTGATATAGATCACTGATATAGATCACTGATACAGATCACTTATACAGATCACTTATACAGATCACTTATACAGATCACTGATACAGATCACTGATACAGATCACTGATACAGATCACTGATACAGATCACTTATACAGATCACTGATACAGATCACTTATACAGATCACTTATACAGATCACTTATACAGATCACTTATACAGATCACTTATATAGATCACTTATACAGATCACTGATACAGATCACTGATACAGATCACTGATACAGATCACTTATACAGATCACTGATACAGATCACTGATACAGATCACTGATACAGATCACTTATACAGATCACTTATATAGATCACTGATACAGATCACTGATACAGATCACTGATATAGATCACTTATATAGATCACTGATACAGATCACTTATACAGATCACTTATACAGATCACTGATACAGATCACTGATACAGATCACTGATACAGATCACTTATACAGATCACTTATATAGATCACTGATACAGATCACTGATATAGATCACTGATACAGATCACTTATACAGATCACTTATACAGATCACTTATACAGATCACTGATACAGATCACTGATACAGATCACTGATACAGATCACTGATACAGATCACTTATACAGATCACTGATACAGATCACTTATACAGATCACTTATACAGATCACTTATACAGATCACTTATACAGATCACTTATACAGATCACTTATACAGATCACTTATACCGATGTCCTACTGAAGTCCAACACTCTGAAGTCATTACACATCAGTTAATGTGGACCAATATATTTATTGTATTTTAAATTTTAACTGTGGAAAAGATATTCAATGAGATTTTATGTCTCATTGAAAAACTAATAAGGCATTAACGTTAACAAACTTTAAAGTGGCTCTTCACACTTTTAATAGTAACATGTAACAATTTTATACATTAATAACAGATTTTAACCTACCATTTCCTTTGAAGATTTCGTGAAATAGAGGGAAAAAGGGTCGGTCAGTAAAGGAATCCAGCTGAGTGACGAGAGCCTCCTTCACCATTTTGTGTCCAGAGATAAACACAAGTTTTTCACTTCCCAAGCGCAGACTGAACACATCCCCATGTTTTTTGGCGAGCTGCATTGTTACAATTACAACATTTTTTAAAAATTGCAAGTCATGAATAATGTCTTATAATAAAAAATCTTTGATGTTTTGAATAGTAATCTAAAATACAGGAACTTCAATGACTGTAACATGATTCTTTTAATCTTACATGTTTTTTTAACAAATAACTCAGAGGCAGGGTGTTAGAAACTGCACTGTAAGACACAGATCTTTGTAAATTTACAACCAGAATGTTCAGAAAGGACATTGTTTTGTTATTAATGCTGTAATGATAAAAACAAAAGCTGCACAGTTGTTACAGTTCCAGATTAATAATTTAATATTGGATGTCTTACCTCATCTATGGTTTTGAAGTCAAGTCCAGTAAAAATATTTCCCAAAAAAGGCAGGGGCAAGGGTCCCGGAGGAAATTTGGATGGGTTTTTGTTCTTAATGATATCGATGAGTAATAAAAGAAGGAAAATGCAGATAAGGCTGCTTTTAAGATCGAGGTTCTCCAACAAATTTTGTAAGATCATGGCTGACGAGGGTTCTGGTTCTGATGGGGCTGTGTTCTTGTCTGTGATTTAATGTTCTGTGTGAGTTCTTTGCCTTGTGAACAGCTGGACTGGAGCGGGGAGCAGAGGGCGGGATTACGTAAGGCAGCCTGAATCCCGATTGGGGGGGTGGGGGGCATCCTGGAGTCCTGCATCACCAATGAGTTTTACTTCCTGCAACAACAAACCCTCAGAAGCACAAAGGGTACAATTATTACATTACAACAAATGAAAACTCATCAGAAATATAAAAATACTATTCATTACCGCAATCTGTTGTGGTGTAGTCATCAGCACATCCAGGTTCAAATCCTAATCTGAGTGGATTTTCCATGTTCTTTCCATGTCTGCATAGGTTGTCCTATATAACCATTGGATTCTTCTCAGCTTATTAACAATGCCGTTTCAAGCATCATCTGTTCTTTGGTATTTGGGAGAAGGTTTGAATACACAGACAAACAATTTCAAAACCTGATCAACCTGATGGCAAGAGGTCTAAAGGGGCAGCGCTCACTGTGGTCACAGGTAAGGTCACATCGTCCCAATTTATAAAGGTTCTACAGATGAGTTATTATTTAAATCATATCAGATCAAATCATTTATATTTTAAAAGTAGCTTTAGGCACAGTTTGTCACTAACCAGCAAAATGATTTATTTATAAATGTACAAACTAAAGCTACTGACCCCTTCTGGCCACTTTTCCTTTTCAGTTCAGAAAGTCCAAAGTTAATAGTTATGCGTCAGAAAAGGTTCAGGCTGAGATAGACAGGTATATACCCTACACTGATGCTGTCGTTCATGAGGTACAGAGGAGGGGGAACATTGTGCCTCTCAAATTTTCCAAGGATGACAAATACAGACACAACACTTGGCCATTATTTCATACCAAAGGTTAAAAAAAAACTAACTACATACAAATATAAAATAATTGCAGTTAAGATAATGTAACTGATTTGTTTCATAATTATATTTTAGGGAACGCAGATCATCAGTAACCTCACATCAGTGATGTTTGATAAAAGCCAATGGCACACGTCTCATTCATTTAAGCCACAAAACTGTCTTAATGCACAAGGACAGTTTGTTAAACCTGAAGACTTCATTCCATTTTCAGCTGGTAACAGATCTCAGATTTTAAATTCATGCTTAATAGTGATTTTCTAAAATAGACATTTAAAAGTCTAAATGTAAATACCTGATTATTGTAATAGATTTTTTTTTATAGGTAAAAGAGTCTGTCCAGGTGAATCACTCGCTCGCATGGAGCTGTTTTGTTCTTCACCTCCATCTTTCCAGAATTCACCCTCTCGGCCCCCAATGGGATCAAACCCAGTCTGGATCTGACTTTGGTAGCACACTTAAACCAAAACCATACAGAAGAACCGCTCGTCCCAGATGCCCCCTGCATTCAGATTAAGTCTAGTGACGAAGAAAGTTTTCAGTGTGACTTCTCTTCACTGTCCATGGAAAGTGGATGTGCCATTTTTTAAAATAAAAAACACAATGTTGCACAAAAAAAATCCAATTTCAGATTTAATTTTAATATGAAGATACAAACAAAGTATCAGTGACATCACACAGCATAGTATATAAAAGCTGGCAGCTTAACAGCATCACCCACTTATGTTACGCTTATAATGAATGTTTAAAATGATTTCAATACTTAGTAAGATAAAATAGATGATTGAGCAAGAGATTCAACAGGTGCATTTCTGTATCAAAGCTCATGGATAGTTTCTAAATTATTCACACTTAATGTACTTAACGGAATTTGTTAAAAGAACTCTGTAATTAAAGGTATATGTATATATGTACCTGCAAGAGGTTCCACCAATGCTCTGTGTGCAAGTATTTAAAGATGAACGAGACAGAAAGCCTTTTTTTTGCAATCTGTTAATAAATCTCATTCCCGTGTCTATCATGTGCTGGAGACATGAGAATAGCACCCTGTTTTTATTTTGGACCACACAGCTTAATCGTGGAGAATTCCCCAACCCAAAAGCAAGGGTACAGGGGCTCACTAAAGGTGGTCCGGAATGTATGTATGGGGGTCACAGTGTCAGAAATGTTGAGGAAAGACAGCGTTCCTGCTCGGTGGTCCACGTACACTCGATCCTGTTTGAATTAGGATTGCAAACTCTGACAATCTTATTATCATGAATGTAATAAGATTTCGAGAATGAGCAGAACAAACCCCAATACTGATTATTGTATCCTAATCTGAAATTTGTAGAACTGCCTTTCCTGCCAAATCCTTTATATGAAACTCCAACAGTAACTCCATTTTTGCCGTTCCATTCAACTTCAAAGTAAAACCTTCTTGACAAACTTTTTTGACACAGCACTTGGGCAAAGTTATCAAACCTCTCAGGAAGATCAGGAAGTGTTTGGGCTTGAACCTTTCGTTCTGCCATAGTGTTCTCCTCAGAAAGGTAAAGACGTGCGTGTGCTGTGTCAGGATCCAGCAGAGCCTTGTGGAAATCTGAGTGTGCAAAAGATGAACACATATTAAAACCTGAATGAACATGGTTTGAACACACAGAGGGAAACAGACTTACATTTTAAAAAGTCCTCTCTGGTTTCTGGTTGTGGGGGGGAAACAACCTCACTGTAAGAAACTGTAAATCATAAAACAGCACATTAATCAGCCAATTTAGTTCCCTCTACTAAATCATAAATAAAGCATTGAGGGCATTTTTACTCACGTGAATCAGATATTAGTTGCAAGTTGACGTTTTTTTCCAGAGAACTTTTTAACCCAGACAAAATTTCTTTAATATCATCAAAACTAAACTGTGTATTTACAGAACCTCTCAGGTTATCAGTTGAATCGACGAAGTTTGAAAAAGACTGAAATGCCTGAAAAATACACCATCAGTTTATAAGAACCATTTATGTTCAACAGAAATGCATGGCATCTGTATGATGTGCTACCTGAATGAAGCTGATGTGATCTTCTCTGAGTAACAGCAGCTCCAGTTCAGATGATTTCTGATGAAGGTCTGAAGTCTCCTGCTTCAGCTCCAGCTCTAGTTCAGCAGATCGATCCAATTCGGCCTTCTCCTGAGCTGTTATTACATCATTCACCTGAGAACGAATCTTCTTAATGTAGTCGATCATTTCATCACAGATCCTTTCGTTGGACTCCGAGCTGCTTTTGCAGAGCACTGTGAAGGAAATTTCACTCATCTTTAGGTTTTATTTTGCAGATAAATCATGTCTGCAACATACAATGTAGTATACAGTATTTAAATCATTCAAATGTTTTTTTTTTACCTTAAACAACTCTATTCCTTGTGTCAGTGTCTTTATTCTTTCTTCAGTTGCCTTAAGTTTTTCTTCAGATTTCTTCTGCAAGTTATTCATAAGTTTCTAGAAGTAAAAAATAATTAATATAATCTAGTAAAACAAAAGGAAATATTTTTAAACTTCAGAATTTTATAACATAGAACCTTTCAGAAACGACAATGTTCCCCTGTCCAGTCTTTTTCTATAATATTACCTAAATGTTTTTTGTGTGCTATGTTTGTCTATATAAAGTACTTAGAATAAAGTACTTTGTGGTTACATAAATCATTAAAGATCAAAGTAAATAAATAATGAATGATCACTCTTTTTAATTTGCCATGTTCGGGCTGTGTTTGTCACACAAAGAACTTGTTCAGATTCTTTATTGTTATCAACTTTCCCAGAACCGAGTATTTGCCCAAGCTCAGGTTACCTGCCTGTTGTTTGATTATTGCATGAGCAAAACTTTCTGAACTTTTGAAACATCTAAAAATAAAAAGTGCCTTGTAATGATGCTGTAATAATAATAAAAAAGGTATTGTACTGGTTAAAAAATAATGGTTCTCTGTTATCTATTAATTAATGTTCTCTATTATTTTAAAATGTTTAATCAAAGCCGCATTAAAACTTTTTCATTCATTCATTATCTCCCGCTTTATCCTCTATTAGGGTCGTGGTGGGGTTCCCCATGCCCATCCAGGGGAGAACGTCTCGGGCGCTGGGCAGATAGACCCAGGACAGGGCGCCAATCCATCGCTGGGCACACACTCACTCACACAGACACACTCTATATGGGGCAATTTTTTGAGAATTCAATTGACTTGATCCATGTTTTTGGACTGTGGGAGGAAACCGGAGAACCCGGAGGAAACCCACGCAGACACGGGGAGAACATGGAAACTCCACCCAGATGGGGATTCGCCACCGTGCCGCCGCATTAAAACTTAAAAAAAAAAAAACATTTGGTTTACATAACACACACTTTATAAAAATATTAGATTACATCCATTAATTTCCATGAATTTTGACAAGTATGTTAATACTAGTCCACTGATCTTTTATGTTAATTATTTGGTTATTATTATTATTATTATTATTATTATTAACAAAAAAAATTAAAGTTATTATTAACTTAAAATAATAAATAGTAAATGGTAACTAAAACTGTGTTATATTGTTATATTATTAATAACAGGGCAGATAAATTTTGTTATGTATTTAAACGTACAATTTAAAACCTTTACTGCACTTATAAAATAATTTTATTTTTTCAAAATCGATCCTTTGTAGTAAGAAATGTTGGTATGGCATAAATAAGGAGATTGCATAAACATCTCATTAGGTCTACTTATTAAAAATGGTAATTAGTAATTAATCACATTATTTTAAGTCCTGCAACAAAAAATAAATTGTATATAAGTATAAATTATACACTGAGACTATAACTATCCACACCTAAAGTAATTCATTGTTTTTAACACAAATAACTGCTGTTATTTTAATCCTTCTGACAATTCACAAAACACAGACCCTATGAATAAAAGTGTAGGTTCTAATGCAAACTAATTCCATTTCCTCACCTTTTTATTCATCCATTCTTCTTCAGCCAAGACAGTGTCGTGGTCCTTGTGCTCACTTCTTAAACACTCGTGGCAAATTCCTCTCCGATCTGTGCGACAGAACACCTCGAGCAGCTTGTCATGTTGTGCACAGATTTTCTCTTGAAGGTTGTGTAATGCCATGACAACTTTATGTTTTTGAAAGGCGGTAGATTTATAGTGAGGCTGAATGTGAGCTTCACAAAATGAAGCCAGGCATGTCAGGCATGACTTCACGGCTTTTTTTTTCTCCCCAATACAAAAATCACAGTCCACGTCTTTGACTTCAGGTGACACAGGATCCAGACCTGGAGATGAAGGCATGTTGGTTGTAGTCGTCCTCAGTTTGTTCACCACCTGATTCATCACATTGTTTCTGCGCAGTACAGGTCTCACAGTGAAAGTCTCTCTGCACTCTGGACAGCTGTAGACTTCCTTTTCTTGACTTTGATCCCAAAATCCGTTGATACAAACAACACAGAAACTGTGTCCGCATGGAATAGTCACAGGATCATTGAGAAGATCGAGGCAGATAGAGCAGGTGAACTGGTCCTGCTCAACTAAAATACTACCTTCAGCCATTGTGCTTCTCTGACAGACAGATTAGCTTTCGTTTTTGCAGAAATGTAGGTGTGGCTTTGTTTACGTCATGCCACTGTACTGAGCCACAGTAATGTGGCAAAGATCATAAACCTGCACACACAAAAAACCTTTGAACCAACACATGGCTGACTGAAAATCTATAAGTAATCAAAATACTGTAATTAACTCTGTAAAAAAAGGCAAGTTATGTTGTTTTAGTAGTTTTGAAGTACACTAGATGGACAAAGGTATAGGGACACGGCACATAATGATTAAATTCAGGTGTTTCATTATTCTATTACCACAGCTTTTAAAAATAAAGCACAAAGTCCATAAAAATTGAATAATTGTTCATGTTTATTTATCCAAAACTTTTGCTTCTTAACATACAGATTTTATTTTGCAATGTGTTCACAGCAAATGCTCTTACGTCTACAGAACTGACATTTACTTTTTAAGTGCACAATTCTACATAATTATAAAAAAAATGTTGTGAATGATATGCATGATATTATTTAGATATAGAAACAATCAAACCAGCTTGTTTGGCATCAACGGCCATGCCGTGAAGCCAAAACTCTCAGATCACATTTTCCTTTTCCTTGCTGTGTACAGTATACTAGAGTACGTGGTTGAAATGACCATAAAATACTTAAAAAGCTCCACACATTCACCTCCCTCCACTGACTTTTCATGCAGCCATACTATTTGTGAAATTAGGATTGAGTTCCATTACATTACAAGTATTTTTACTCAAACCCACACTAAAGGTATATGGTCTAAACACTTATCAGGTCACAGGCAGTCATTCAGCGTAAATGTAATTAATTTACATCTTAACTTCAAAGCAACTGCAAAAAAAAAAAAAATGTAATCTTCCACTTAATCTTAACTCTTAATCCTATGCTAGGATTGTGTGAAGCCTAGATTTTCTGTTTATTCATATATCTAAGTCTTGAGTGCTGGATATATCTTCATGCACATCTTGATAAACGACTGACTCACTTCTTTTTGGGGCACTCAGCGGCGTCAATCGTATCAGCTGAAATCTGAAGGCAGATCTTTGCTTCGGACCCACTGCCGATACCGAAGCCAGCATACAGGGGCTGACTGAACTCACCTGTGACCTTATGAATGAGGGTCATTTTACTAGAAACGCCGTAGAAGGCGAGGACGCCGGCCTTGTGATTTAGATAGACCCCGATTCGTTTGGATGCAGGAGCAACAACATCAGTCTTTTTGTCATTATACCAAAACGTGTACTTTTTCGGGTAACAGACTAATCGCCAGGACACTGCATTATGTCCGAACCTGCTCTTGTTCTCAGATCCTGTTCTCTTGATTTCTTTATGGGCCATGGCAATGGAAACCCCGTTCTCTCCACTCACCATCACCTCCATGTAAGAACGCGGGGGAACACTTTGTGTAGAGAGCACCTGGCTCCAGTGGGTAAATCGCTCAGGATGATCAGGGTATGACCTGAACTGACCGTCAGATCTCACCTGTGTGTTTCCATCAGACAGAATCAGGTAATGATTCAGCGTGTTGGGATCAAGAGACAGCTGAAATGAATCTGGGCAGAAAAACAAAGTGCAAATACATTTAATAAAGCTTAAGGTATATATTAGGGTTGATTTAAGTTTATTCACTTGATTGTCACTCCGTCACTGTGCAGTGAGGGGGGAATAGTAAAAAGCTCTTGTGTCCATGACCTGTCTAAGCGAGGGGGGAAAGGGCCATTGCAGCTTAGGCATCTTGGGTATTCAATAATGTTTTTATTGTGTTTAATTTAATAAACTTTTCAAACTATTGCAGTTTTCTGCCACATGTGTTTGGCATGCCCACATTTACATGGCACATTTCATGTATCACATGTTACGTAAATGACAATAAAGTCTCCTTGAATTTACCACACTGCCATCCCCCATAACAGTTTTACTCCCACTAACCTTCATTACTATTCAGTTTAATACATTATTGATCTCTTTCTGTGCTCATCCACCTGCATAATTTTCTGTATTTTATAATAATAAACACAACCGAAAATAGGTACTCTGTGCTACAAACACTATATTTTTTTAATATAGTGCAGACTTAAAGGTGTATTTTTCAATACTTTGCAGATTCTGCAGAACGAGCTCTTACTTTCACTTGTTCACCAAACGGAGCCGTTTTAAGAAAAAGTAAGTGAAAGTGTACAGTGTTAAGTGAAAGTAAAAGTCTAAATGTAAAGGTGAAAGTAAAACAGTTTAAATGTGATAGTGAAAGTAAAGAGCCAGTGACGAACTTTCTTTAGGATCTTTGGAAAACTACAGAAATTACAGCGGAAATGAATAAAAAACAAAATAATGCTGTTTAAAATCATTATCGTTTGTTATTAGTATTAATTGTAAAAACTGCACTTACATTTCAGGAATTCCTCCCTGGTCTCTGGATCCGGTTTTGATACGATCTCACCAATGGTCACTGTTATAGAGAACATAGATCAGGTCTCTTATTGACTGATGAATATGACGCTCTCTATTTATTAAATCTGTAAAAAATAAATTAACATACTGTGCCAGTGAAAAGATTGGACACGCCCCTTCTTGTTCAATTGTCTATTTCCTCCACTTACCATCTAGATGGATTTTGTAGTTTTACTCTTACAGAACAGGTATCATTTGGGTGGCAAAAAGGAGACGTGTCCAAACTTTGGAAGTGTATAAAGTAATGGGATGCTTACTGTTTGAGTACAATTTTTTAAACTCGTCATTGCAGAAACTTTCCGTTTCCTTCCTCAGACGGTATACAGATGTCTCTAAGTCGTCAAACGTCCAATCTTCACTTAGGTCGACTTTAAAATCGTCATTGGCCTCCAGATGGACACTGAAGAACTCAAAACTCTTATACAGAAAAACACAAGTGATGGTTCAGACACCAAGTCAAACCTGACAGTAAATCTGACAGTGAAATTCTGCACAGTGATCTAACGGCTGTGATGGTAATCTGTTGGCTTTTATTCTCAGAATCTGGGCACACAGTTCAGGATAAAAAGAGAAAGCTTTGACAGATTTAAGGTTTGATACCTGGAGGTAAAGAACAAGGTCATTTGACTCGGACAGCTTCTGTAGTTTCAATTTTTTTCTCTCCAGATCTGAGAGCTCCTGCTCCAGCTTCTGTTGTAGTTCATCTGCGAGTTTAATTTCACGTTTCTCTTCGTCTCTAATCTTCTTGTTTAACTCAGATAGTCGATCCTTGATATAGGTGATCAGTTCGTTGAAGGCTTTTTCATTGTTGCTCACTGTCGAATTTGTGAGCCTCTAACAATGTAACAAGAATACAGTAAAATAAAGAAACCAGATTTAGAAATATTTTTTTCTCATTGCAGATCAGTTGTAAAATAAAAACCTGTTTATTAGACTTTGGATAGTTTGCACTTAGACTTTGTAAAAGCTTTATGCAGTAGTTAAATAAGCATATGTTCAAAGGTGATTATAGGAATAACTTTATTTATTATTTGGTTGATTTTTGCAGATTATTAGGAAGCTAAAAAAAACAAAACTACAAATTGCATGCCATGCAGTTTGAAATTACAATGGAAGTTTGGTTAAAAAAGTAAAAGCAAGAGTGGAAATCCTGGGTTTAGTATTCGACTGCAAGGAAAATGATGCTGACCTTATAAGACCCAGTCAGTTTCATCAGTTCCTGCAGGGCCTTTTCTCTCTTCTCAATTCTTGACTGAAATTTGGTCAGCAGATTGATCTCGAGTTGCTGTTAATGGAACCAACACAGTTTATCATCGGGTGTTAACGCAAAAGGTTAAAAACTGGATTTAGATGTCAGCCATCAATCATTAGATTCGGAAACATTTTTAAACAGAAAACATCAGTACTTACCTTTTTCTCTGTCCACTCAGTTTTGATTGGGACAAATTCATGACCCTTGTGTATGTCCAACGAACAGTGGAAGCAAATGGCTCTCCGCTCTTTTCGACAAAACAGGTCAAGGATCTTATTGTGCTGCGCACAGGTTATCCCTTGGAGATTTCCAATCACCTCCACCAGCGTGTGCGTCTTAAACGCTGCAGATTCACGATGAGCTTGAATGTGAACATCACAGTATGAAGCCACGCAGGTCAGACAAGACTTCACAGCTTTCTTCTTCTCACCCATGCAGGAATCACAGTCCACATCCTGACCTTCTTCATACTTAAAGGCATCTTCAAAAGAGGACTGGACTTCGGGTGTCTGCAGTTTATCAATAATCTGAGCCAGGATGTTGTTTTTTTTCAGCACCGGTCTTAAACTGAAGGTCTCTCTGCACTGAGGGCAGCTGTAGCTTTTGGTTTCTTTAAAACTGTCCCAGTAGTCATTGATACACGACATACAAAAACTGTGTCCACACGGCAAACTGACTGGATTCTCCAGCAGTTTTAAGCATATTGAGCAGTTGAAATTATCCTGCTCTACACTAATTAAGGAAGCCTCTGCCATGTTGCTGCAAGCACAAGCTGAGAGAAAGAGTGAGAGAAATGAATGAAGCTTTCACTTTCATTTTCTCTGAAATGAGGAGGCGGGGACTAACAATAAACCTTTATGGCTTGGGAACATTTGCACCATCAATACAGCCATCTGTCTGACTGTTTGTAGAAATGACAAATTGTAGTACATCAGTTATACACACACACACACACACACACACACACACACACACACACACACACACTTAGAAAACAGATGTGGGTGTCTATAAGAAGATTTGTGAGGTTTGGTTACTATGAGATGTTAATATTAATCTTTTTAATATTAATGAGTTGATGAACAGAGTGTGTAGAGACTCATCAAACATTAAAAGTCCATTTTTAAGTTTTTGTAAAATTGTACATATACTTATAACATGAAAAGTATCTTTTAAATACAGGAACTGCAAGCAATAACAAAGTGCTCCAAAGTTGATAAATTATAGATTAATTTTAGCCTCAATAAAAAATAAGATACAATATAAAAAAAATATATGAAAATCTACCAAAGTTAGTATAACATATAAGTCAGTATAACACTAAGAGAAAACAAATTATTTGCTACTGGGTGCAAAACATGCAAACACCGAATCTCTTAATACTTTAATTCCAACTGGTGTAGCAACACACCGAGGCACCTGGGAACTAATACATGCTTAAATAAATACAGAAACTTTAATCTACAGAGATCTTGTGGTCTATTGCTTTAATAAAATAAAACTCATTCCCTAAAACCGATTTGATGTAACAAAAAGCTTCTCATTCCACAGAGTAACACAGTTTAGCAGACGCAAGTGCATTTACCCAGAAACCCGGGTAAAGAGGTTGAGTGAATGTGGTTTGGACTCTGTGTAGAAGCGTCATCGAGTCAGAGACACTGTAGAAGGAGAGTGACCCTGCACTGTAATCTAAATACACTCCTATTCGATAGACTCCAGATGAAGTCCCTGCGATCTTCGTCTGTATATCGTTATGCCAGAAAGACAGGGCTGAACCGCACTCCAGACTCCAGGACTGGTCATTGTGACCGAACCAGCATTCTTTACCTTGTCCTTTTCTATTGATCCCTTTATATGAGACCGAAATGTACACCCATCCACCTCGGCTCCATTCAGCCTCCCAGTAACAGCGTCCAAACACACTCTCATTACACAGCACCTGGCCATAAGCCTCAAAACGCTCTGAATGATAAGGATATACATTTAAACGCCCACTGCGACTCGCCTTTCTGTTATTCTCACAAATCCATAGAGCCTCATTCGCAGTGTTCGGATTCAGAGTCAGCAGACAGAAGTCTAAAAGAAACAACATTACCTGTGTTACATTTTATCACTTCGTTCCAACTACTAGTGATTTATTTAAAAAATAAATAAATAAATAAAAAACTTTGAGATTTGTGGACTTACACTGGAGAAATTCATCTCGTGTCTTTGGTTCAATGGGTGAAATCGTCTGAACCTTGATAACTAACAAAGCACAGAAGCAAAATGGTCCAACAGTTTTAATTATGTGAATAATTATCAATCTAATATTGTAAAGCCTTTATTAGGATAACTGGTACACAGGGCGAGCCGGGTTCGTTTGTTACAGATGTACTCTTACCATCTGGACTGATTTTGCAGAATTGTTCTTTGCAGAATTCATCCAGTTGCTTTTTTAGGTCCGAGAGACATTTCTTTACTCCGTCAAAGGAAACCTGGGGATTTACTGTCATCTTGCATGAGTTTGTGACCTTTGGAGTTGACAAGACCGACTGGAACTGCTATAAACACAAACATTTACAGAGTAAGAACCATTCAGCATCACTGCCGTCCAAACACTCCTACAGAACACTCCTACCTGTAAGAAGTAGACATGGTCCTCTGTGCGGCAGAGCAGATTTAGTTCACCGTCTCTCTTTTTGAGCTCGGCAATCTCCTGTTCTAACTGCTGCAGTAGTCCTTCAGCTCGGTCCAGTTCAGCTTTCTCCTGAGCTCGGATCAGCACCGTGACGTGGGAACACTTTTCCTCGATGGAGTGCAGCAACTCCGTAAAGATCCTCTCGTTCTCCTCCACCGCTGCTTGTGCAGAAGTCTGTTAATCACAGGGATGTGTCTATCAGCTGATACCTGGATGATTTATCTGTCTAGTTGAGATCTGATTGCTGCTTACATTTACATTTACATTTAGCAGACGCTTTTATCCAAAGCGACTTACAAATGAGAACACCACAAGTCAGAAGCCATGGAGAAAACCAACTAAACTGTAAATTCATCAAACCTGATTGTTATTCGATGCTGCGCCCCCCCCCCCCCCTTTTTTTTTTCTACAACAGGTATTTGTTAAATATTTGTTTGCTTACCTTCAGAACACTCATAACGTGTTTGAGATCCTGGTGTTTCTTCTCTCTCGCCAGGATCTTTTTTTGCCATTTCCACTGGAGGTCTTTAATCTGCCTCTGTGGCCCAAATTGAAAGAAGCATCATCATGGGTGTGGAGTACATTCCCTTACCCATCCCAAACTTATGGAGGCGCCAGCCATCATTCCCACTTGGCTTGTCATAATTATTTAATTGTGAATACAGTCATGCATCACTTACTTGTTTTTCAGCTCTCTCTGAAGCAACCGACGTCGTCTGATGGCCTTTATGTGCATCCAGCACACACAAAGCACAGACGGTTTCTTGGTCAGTTTTACAGTAGACGTCTTTCATCTTGTCGTGACGAGTGCAGATCTTATCCTGTAGGTGCTTGCAGGCCTGGACGAGCTTATGCTTCTTAAAAGCGGTAGATTCGTAGTGAGCTTTGAGATGCGTCCCACAGAATGAAGCCAGACAGATCAGGCAGGACCTGATGGCTTTCTCTTTTCTCTCTGAGCAGACGTCGCACTCCACATCCTCACTTGCCAGGTTTTGAGGACTTGGAGAGGCACTTTCCGGATCTTTCCACTTGAGTTTCTCTACCACTTCAGCCATAACGTTATTCCGCCGCAGTACAGGTCTCGGCTTGAAAGCTTCTCGGCACTGAGGGCAGCTGTAAATTCCCCTCTGAGACTGATCCCAAAAATCATTGATGCATAACATACAGAAACTATGTCCACATGGCGTGGTCACGGGATCCTGCAGTAAATCCAGACAGATGGAGCAGCTGAACTGCAGGTGATCCACTGAAATCCTGCCGTCCTCTGCCATTGTCCTGAGCTCAGTCCGCACGAATTCAAGTGTTCCCCCTGAATTTGTTTCCTGTTTTTAGGTGCAAATGGGTGGAGACTACGAGATTACAGGGAGTTATATGGGCGAGACAGGAATGGAAAAAATGTGGCCTCAGTATTTAAAAAAAAAAAAGACGTTGTAAAAAGCTACCCGCTATTTGTGTTTGAATTATTTGTAAAAACAGAACATAAAGGTTTCTCAATAACCAGAAACTCCCCACTGTTACAGCTTTTATGTTGTATTAGAATAAGAAATAAATAAAAACTTTCTAGATTCTAGTCACAGAGGTTGCCGCTAGTGTTTGACCATCTTACAGTTTAAGCACAAGAATCTTGATCTGAATCCAATCTACAGTAAACACCACGCTCCTGAATCAGGTCCAACTGAAAACCTTCAAATTGCCCAACATCACACACTCCCTCTAAAATAATCACGAAGCAATAAAGAAGAGTTGCAATCTGTTCAAACCACACCTGTATACGTATTTGCTTGTTTCACCCAGTGGCCACTTTATTAGATACATTTTGTTTTAACAGTGTTCATTTCTAAGCATTTGAGCAAACACTTCCTCCATTACAGACTATATGGGTTTTATTTTATTTTGTAATCTGTTATTCCCTTTCACACTGACCACCACAAAGCAGATATTTGGCTTTTTCAGGTGCATCTTTAAATGCGAGGTCAAATTTAAACAAAAGTCTGAGAAACACATTACATTTGGTCTGCGACTAAAGCGGTATGTAAGGCTCTAGATTAGTGTCAGAACCTGACACTAAGGTCATGATGAAATATGGTTTTATGATTGAATTTTAATAAATAGTTGATTGATCCTCTGAAACTTCAACAGGACAAAATGTTTTCATCAATCTGTTTATTATTGGCAGCTACAGAAAGCGATGTGTGGTTGCATTAGTTATTTAGGGTGGAGCAGTGAGTATCGGGTGCAGTTCGCAGAAGGGGTGCAGTAAGTGATCTGGGGTGTTTAAGCTAATCAGTAAGATGGTGTTTATAAGCTACACTGCTGGAGCTTCTTGTCAGCTTGTTTCAGAGAAATCCAGGTGTTCAGCATGGAGGCACGCAGCTTAGCCCAGACCAGGTGATCAGTCAGGCCCAGGATCTGAGCTGCATGCTGAGCCGCTGAGTCAGGAGACAGAACCGTGGAACAGCCCAGACCTGATGGAGAAGGGAGGGAGAGAAAAACAGTAAAGGATTTGCTAACTAGACATTACGAAGCAAGGTGTTGAGGAATCCGGTAAACAGGACAATTAGAGCTGGTCCTGAGTCAGGACTATTCAGAGACAAACAAGTCCAAGACTAGTCTCTATTTATCCAGCTTTTTGTATTTTGGTAATTTATTAGAAAAATCAAAAGCACCGAACTGAACGTAAAAGATGAGGACATTCATCATTTTACAACTGCTCCCATCAGGGGGCGCTACAGCTGATCTTATATCTTTCATCTTGCCCCATAGTAAACATCCTCCTCAGTTACCACCCACATGTCATCTCACCACATCCATAAACCTCCACGTTGGTCTTCTCCTCCTCCTAAGAGGAAACACAAATCAGCCCGCATGAAAAATGACCATGTCTTACCGCTGGGCATGCGCAAAGAGGACCAGATGTCATGAGCACCCCAGTCAGGGGTAACAGGGGGGCAATTAATCACTGGGAAAACGGTGTTTCCAGACATCACAGGTCCCAAACCATTACTCCTTCCTGCGACTGCCACAAAAATGGTAGGAACTCCATCACCTGCACAGAAACGTGAGCTAATTAAATGAATCTGCATTCACGAATTTAATGTCTGGTCTTAAAAAGCTGCCTCACCTTCGTATTCGGCTTTAATGCGAAGGGTCTCGTCAGGTCCTTTGTGTGCAGAAGTGACTCTGAGCTCACAATGGATTCCATATGAACTGCAAGCTTTACGGATCCTCTCACAGTGAGCCATGTCGGAGGTGGAGCCCATGAGCACGACCACCCTCCCGCTCGCCTGGGGTTCCAGGAGCAGCTGGGGTAGAAGGACACCGGTATTAATGCACATCCGTTTTAAAGCATTATAGAGTTTGAGTTTGAGTTGCAGCGTCATGTGGCAACAACTGGATGAGGGCTCAATGCAACGGCATAGAATTTATGATTTTAAATCTAATTCTTATCCGGCGGCGGGATCATAGAACAGTACTGCTCTTATGGACTTTCATCCCCATCTCCCGCTTTATCCTCTATTAGGGTCGCGGTGTGGTTCCCCGGGCCCCATTGTCTCAGGCGCTGGGCAGATACCCCAGGACAGGGCGCCAATCCATCACTGGGCACACACTCACTCACACAGACACACTCTATATGGGGCAATTTTGTGAGAACTCAATTGATTTGATCCGATGTTTTTGGACTGTGGGAGGAAACCGGAGAAAATGCCCGGAGGAAACCCACGCAGACACGGGGAGAAATGGAAACTCCACCCAGATGGGAATTTCGAACCGGGAATCCTTAGTGCTGAGAGGCGAACGTGCCCAGAAATAAAGAAGGTCAGTCTTTAGAATGAGGCCTCACACTTGCAGAGATGACAGATTATTAGAAGGTTTATATACAATTCTCAGTGTATAAAAACCACACCCATGCATCTGCAGTACCTTCATGTCCACCAGGGTGCAGTTCTGCGTGGCCCAGGCTTTTTCCAAAACCTCAAAGATGGCCACCGTGCTCTTGCTCATAATATCCACCTCACAGCGGCCGATGGTCAAACCCACCAAATCAAAACCCGCCGCCAGCAGCTGCTCCTCGGACCACTGCGGATCGTTATTGGCATCGTCCTATGAGGATGAACACAGGGGGTGGTGTTGCTGTAGGTTTAAAACACTGAGCACCTGACTGAATAATGATCCCAACCAAGATAATCATTTAACGAAGTCAGACTACAATGATTAAGTTAACTTATCAGCTCGCCACAAAAGTCTCAGGTTCTCATCTCACCCAACCCTGCTCTGCACTTAACCTCCATTGGGTTTCTCACCTTAAAGAACATCTCCATTTTCAGCGGTGAGAACCGGTAGCCCTCTTTGACCCCTGGGTTTCTTTTGAGGAAGGAGCCTGTGGCGATGCGTCTGCACACCCACTCGATAGGGATCATCTCACAGTGGCTGGCAATGAACGCCGTATCTGAATGCTGCCTCACAAATGCAGTCTTAATGCCTGACAACACAACGGAAAAGAACGGTTCTGTAAATGTAAGCAGTGTCAAAATTTAAAATGACAAAAAAGGGCTACGTTTAATTCATCGTTCTTCTGATTGGTCATAAATGAAGCAAAGAAGGTCAAACAAATCAGTGAATAGATTATTCATTCATTATCTCCCGCTTTATCCTCTATTAGGGTCGCGTTGGGGGTTTCCCATGCCCATCCAGGGGAGAACGTTTCGGGCGCTGGGCAGATACACCCAGGGTAGGGCGCCAATCAATCGCTGGGCACATACTCACTCACTCACACAGACACACTCTACATGGGACAATTTGAAGAACTCAATTGACTTGATCCATGTTTTTGGACTGTGGGAGGAAACTGGAGAACCCGGAGGAAACCCACACAGACACGGGGAGAACATGGAAACTCCACCCAGATGGGGATTCGAACCGGGAATCCCTAGTGCTGAGAGGCGAACGTGCTGACCACTAAGCCACCGTGCCGCCCATGAATAGATTATTGTGCAACCTAATTCCTGAGAATGTAGAATCAGCAGAAATGGACAGAAGAGAGAGACGGAATCAAAGATGGACAGAGACATCACATTCTGTTTAAATGACAGGAAGCCTGGATCACAAGATCCTCTGTGGTAACGACATCACGGCGCTTACCGGCATCTTGCAGAAGTTTAAAGACACAGCTGGTTGTCTTGTTGGCAATGGCTGCCTTGCCCTCCATCTGGTCCTTCCGCACCGCATTGCCTGCTGTAATCTGGTCCTTGGACTGAACCAGAACCTGACCCGGCATGTCGGTCAGCTCGAAGATCTGCTTGGTTTTGCCCTCGCTCAGCTTCTTACCGAGTTTCAGATCTAGAAGAAAGGAGTTGAGGTCAGGGGTCGGTCAACTTCTTCTCACACCTGAACCACCCAACTGTGTCTATGGACCATGGTTTGTGCACATGGGAACCCAGTGCTGTTCCCAAAATGTTCCTACAAAGCTGGAAGCAGATATTTGTCCACAATTCACAAACAGATGCTTGATTTCATACATCTGGGGACAACTGGACCAATTAAAACATTTGGTACTGAGGGATGGCGGCACGGTGGCTTAGTGGTTTGGCACGTTCGCCTCTCAGCGCTAGGGATTCCCGGTTCGAATCCCCATCTGAGTGGAGTTTCCATGTTCTCCCCGTGTCTGCGTGGGTTTCCTCCGGGTTCTCCGCTTTCCTCCCACAGTCCAAAGACATGGATCAAGTCGATTGAGTTTGAGTAGGGGCGGGTTAGCTCAGTGGTCAGGGTGTTGGGCTATCAATCTGAAGGTTGGGGGTTCAAATCCCAGGTCCACTCAAGTTACCAGTGTGGGTCCTTGAGCAAGACCCTTAACCCTCATTGCTCCAGGGACGTTGTGATGAACCCTGTGCTCACCTTGTAAGTCGCTTTGGATAAAAAGCGTCCAATAAATGACCCAATTTAATTTAGTGGTTTAGCATGTTCTCCTCTCAGCACTAGGGATCCCCGGTTCGAATCCCCATCTGGGTGGAGTTTCCATGTTCTCCCCGTGCCCGCGTGGGTTTCCTCCGGGTTCTCCGGTTTCCTCCCACAGTCCAAAGACATGGATCAAGTCAATTGAGTTCTCCAACTTGCCCCATATAGAGTGTGTCTGTGTGAGTGAGTGTGTGCCCAGTGATGGATTGGCGCCCTGTCCTGGGTCTATCTGCCCAGCGCCCGAAACGTTCTCCCCTGGATGGGCATGGGGAACCCCACCACGACCGTTCGTGTGACACGTTCTTTCGCATTGTAGTTGCAAATGCACGCAACTAAACGGGATCCGCGACCCATCGCGTCCCTCGGTCTCACCGAATTGACCTCAACACTTCAGAGGTTTCATCTGAAACTTTGTGACGTAATAATGTCGCGGATTGAGCGCGTGCTGTGTCCCTGCACCCTCTCGCGCGCGCGTGTGCCGTCGCGCGTGGGCAGAAGTTATTCAACTTCACGAACTCGTACGTACCTGCTGCGGACGCCATTTCGGTCGAAAGTCTTTTCTCCTATAATAAAAAATAATAATAAAAAAAAGAGAGAGAGAAAAACACAAGTTTATAAACATGGAGTCAAACGAAGGCGCTGATCTTCACGTGAATCCTTCATCCCCCCCCCCTCACCTGTGCGCCGCGCGAGAGGAGGGCAGAATTTCGGAGGGAAGGGGCAGGACGACTGGGTGCAGAACTTACGAAACTCCGCGTTTATAAAACACGCTGCGTGACGCCATCTTCACCACGTGGACCATCGCTTTTCACTTTGACCCAATTACACGAGGGTCTCTCTCTCTCTTTTTTTTGCCTCTTTTTGCAAAACCGTGCATGTCGGCCCGCTTGCGAAACGTCCCAAAATCCACACAAAAGCCCGTTCGTTAAAACTGCGGACTTTAACCCGAACCCCATCTGCTGCAAAAATTATTATTATCGATTATTTGTAATCGACTTGTCGATAACACGCGATTCGGACCTCCCCGTTTCTCGAAGTGGTTCCGTCCGCCAGAAGGCGGCGGCGTGGGGCAGCACGTGTTTGGAGCGGATCATTTTCGTCGAGCGGGGAGGGGAGGGGAGGGGAGGCGGGCGACTTCAGAAGTTTTAGGTCCCCTCGGTGCGAACTCGGGGGTGTTTGTCGGTCATGGAGTTTGAGGAATCCGGGATCGGAGAGGAGTGCGGGGTGTTCGGGTGCCTGGCAGCCGGGGAATGGCCCACGCAGCTGGAGGTGGCGCAGATCATCACCCTGGGGCTGGTTGCTCTACAGCACCGGTAAGATAACTGTGCACGCGGGATGCGGCGAGGCTCGAACCCGAACCCATCCGTCAGCGCGTCACCATCGATCTTTAGATCTGGAGAAACTTTGGGACAATTAACCCCACATTCCCTGCTTGATTAAATCAGTGGTGGCGGCTCAATGTTTCACGTCTGCTGTGCACATGAAAAGTAAAGGCTCTGTGTCATAATGATGGGATTATAATCTGTACATTTAAAAATAAACAAATCAAAACTGGATACATTTTGCGTTTTAACTTAAGACATTTCCTCACACTCATGTCTAAAGACTTCATAGGATCCCTGGAACTAGATCTGTAGTTCCCTGAATCAGCACCTTTTACATTTTTATCTAAAATGTTTCTCAACTCACTAATCAGCAGGCATTTAAAAACAAAAATCAGCACTGATTTACTATTTTTATCTCTAAATTCGTGTAAAGACAGCTGACAATTATTGAATTCTTAATCAATTAATCAATCGTTTACTTAATTAAGCATTGTGAATTGAGTTATTTAAAAAAAAAAAGAATAAGATGCTCACTATTTTCTTAATTAAAATTAATAATAATTATAATAGGCTGCACGGTGGCTTAGTGGTTTGGCATGTTCTCCTCTCAGCACTAGGGATTCCCGGTTCGAATCCCGATCTGGGTGGAGTTTCCATGTTCTCCCCGTATCTGCGTGGGTTTCCTCCGGGTTCTCCGGTTTCCTCCCACAGTCCAAAAACATGGATCAAGTCAATTGAGTTCTCAAAATTGCCCCATATAGAGTGTGTCTGTGTGAGTGAGTGTGTGCTCAGCGATGGATTGGCGCCCTGTCCTGGGTGTATCTGCCCAGCGCCCGAGACGTTCTCCCCTGGATGGGCATGGGGAACCCACTGCGACCCTAATAGAGGATAAAGCGGGAGATAATGAATGATGAATAATTATAATAGTATTGTTTTTGTGGCATGATCCAAAATTCAGGTCAAACGTTTGAACCTTTTCTAGTTAATTTTTTTTAAAATGGAATGCATCACACTTTCATAGCCCCACCATCCCAACTGGATGCACAACTGCTTGTACTTAATTCACACAAGTGCACCACGTTCTTAAGGTGTAAACTCGAATGGACTGAAGCGCTTGGAGGTGTTGTGTTTCCGGTTCTGAGTGTTGATGTCTGATCCGTGCTCTTTGTACAGATCAGGAACCACCTACCGGCTTTTCGTTGAAGGCCATGGACCGCACCGAGCTGATGTGAATGGGGATGAAGGGTTCCTGTTCCTCTTTGCACTGATAGTCGATTTGCTCAGACCAGTCTGTGCTGCTGTCTCCATCATCAGTGCTTTGTTGAAACCTTTTGCAGATTTGTGTATAATCTGTAAACACAGTCAAATTCAGAAGAGCGTTTAAATAATCGTTGTATTCAGTCTCCTCGAAGGCATACCTGACCATCTCTTTTTTTTTACAGATACCTTTCTCTGGTGCTTTTCTCTTCCGTTTCCGCGTCACTGAACGTTTCCGCTCCAGAAATGTTTCTGCGTCTGGACACACAATGAATTCATGTCTCCTCCATTCGATCAGATTGCGTTTGAATTTCAGGAATGAATATTTATAGGGAGAGGGGGAGATTTATTTATTACCTGTGTTTACTGTGTAGTCTTGATTTTCTCCATATGTACAAGTTGACGAGGCGTGGTTGGAGAAGAGACGTTCCTCATATCTGCACTGAGTGCTTTCTTTTGAATTCGTGAGCGAGCTGTTTACCTGACCTCCTGTCTCATATGTCGCCTCAGTGATGTCCTCAGTTCTTGAAAGTGCGTTTGTCAGAGGCTGGTTTTGGTACGGTCTGGTGACACCGGGAGATCCTCTAAGAACAGCGTCATCCGTAGTCTGCTGTACGTAACCAACGGCAATGATGTCACAGTCCTCCTGTGCTGGCATCTCCCCCATGGAATGCTCTTCAAACGGCGGCGAGCCAAACATCTGCCAGTTTCTGTAGAGGCCTCGAAAGGGCCGGGACAGGATGCTGTCTAGCTGTTCGTAAAACTTCATGATGCGCCGGGTATCTCCGATGTCGGCTTTGCCCCTCTGCAGGGAGCGGTAAAGGTATTTCAGGTTCTTGTATTTGGTACGACATTGCTTCCAGTCCCGTTCCACTCCCTGCTGCAGGAGTCGGCGTGATATTTGCACGAACACATCCTTGTTTCGGGTGGAGCTCTGCAGCTGTTGTTGAATCCCCTCCTCAGCCCAGATGTTGAGCAGCGCCGCCACCTCCTCCTCGGACCAGTTACGGCCCGAGTCATGAAGCGTGATCACATTATCCTCCTCTGAGGGTCCACTAGCCATCGGTGATATTGTTGGACCTAAAAAAGGAAAAGAGCAATGAGAACTTTTGTTTGTTTTAATAACCATCGAATTGTAAGATTCTGTTGGATTTGATTGGACAGACCTGTGTCTTTTGTGAGGAGATTATGAGAACCAGTATTAATTATCGTTTGCATGTCTCCCAGACTTTCATCTGTAGTACAAAGACAAATTCAGATCCAAAATACAGATAAAAGTTTCTTCTATATTGATTTCCAATCAATATTTGGTCTCTTACCATCATTGATCTTAATATAATGACCTTCTCCAGAGTCTTCCTTCCCTGCAGGTTGGTCTTCCTCTGACCTCTTTCCGGGAAAGTCTTCATCTTCATCCAGGATGTCCTCGGTGTCTTTGCCCTGAAGGATTGAGTCCACCTCCGTGAAGAAGCGCATGGGTCGACCTTGACTCTTGCTGACCTTGTAGTCATACTTGAGGTTTTTATATTTGGTGCGGCACTGTTTCCAGTCTCGCATCACACCGTGCTGGAGCTCCAGACGGCGGGCCATCTCCTGGAAGATCCCCTTATTCCGATGAGTGCTCTGCAGTCGCACCTGCATATCCCGGTCAGCCCAGATGTTCAGTAGAGCACGGACTTCTTTGTCAGACCAGTGCCTTCCTCCCTCCATGTTTGAGATTGAAACAAAATGATCCCCACTTCCTGAGCGATTACAGTGAAAAGTGGATGAAAGAACGTCAGACATATAAACTCTGCCAAATAATATCAATATGAAATGAAACCATTTGAAGGCTGGTGGCGTGATCTGAGGGCTGCATTGTTCAGATCAAGGCTCATCGACACTGGTGGGAAGATGACTTGATTTAAAATCCACAGAGTGTGGAAATGATGCCACAGTGGATCCACAGCAAAGCCATAAGGGTCCTAACGATATATTAGTGTGTGGTATTTTTTGGGTGGAGCTCATAGTTCCAAAATTGTGATTTGTAAGTTAGTTACAGTAGTGTGGTAAAACTATCAAATTGGTACCTCCATTTTCCTCCAAATAGTTTGACAGCTGGGTTACAGATTATATGGTTTGCTCCTAAAATTAATCTCAATTTAAAAACAAAGTAAAGTCTGATCCGTGCTCCTGAGTTTCAAATATTTACCCTCCTGAAAGGTGGCGCCCTCTCTCCTGTTGATGGGGCTGCTCTGTCCTTCCTCCACCTCATAATCTTCCAGGGTTGTCGTGTTGCCGTCCAGTAGAGTCCGAATGGCCGGAGGTCGCCACTCGGGCAGCGCCATGGCCCTGCTCTGTGACTGGCAGCTCAGCCAATCCCTGCGCACGCCCAACTCGCTCAGACGGCCGGAGATGGCCTCGTACTTGGCCCTGCACTCTGCCTCGTTCCAGGCCTCTTTCTCCCTCCACACCACCAGCAGGGCCTTCACCTCCTCCCCTCTCCAACGGCCACTCGTAGCTTTCTGGCTCTCCTCCAGCCCTCTGCTAACCTTCAGACCTGAACCAGGCTCCATGCTCCTGAGAAAGAAGCTCAGAAATGGCTTTTGTTGAATATGTGCTTCTCCTTTTTCTCTCCCTCCCCCCCCTTTGCCTTAAGCTCAGTGTCCTAGGCAACCAGACAGTTGAGCCAGTTAGGGACCGTCATGTGACCGAGAGCAGCGCTGTGACTGGCTTAAGCTGAAGGGGGAGGGGGAGCGGAAATGTGAGAAGTGGCTTGGCGAAACAAAACTGCGGCTCCACTGTGAAATCAGTGATTAAGGCTCAGAGCTTAGGCGTGTGCCGGGATCTCGGTTTACATCACGTCCTCGGTCTCTCTGCCACGAGTGAGGCGGCACCTCCTTCACCTCCGACTCGTCCCTGCTCCGGTTCTCCCTCACGGACTCAGTACGCACTGCAAGCATTTCCCCCATTCTGCCTCCATTGCCTCGCTCTCTGATCTCCTCTCTCCTCCCATCGCATCTGCCCTCTTTCTCTGGAAAACAGCTTCACATGCAAACCAGTTTGATCTGCCTCGGGGCTTTAAAAAGCCAGAGATGGCGCAGGTCTCCTGGAATCTGGCTGATGCGAACGAGCAGCGAAGGAAGAATGAGAGCGTTTTTTTTTTTTTTTTTTTTTTTTTTTTTTCTTTTTCTCAGCCAGGCTGAGGCATGTTCCCTCCACCGCCTGAGCTGTTTTTATAAGCTGCTCCAGTCCACTTTCTCTCAGCACACAAACTGACAGAAATGACAAACAGAAATCGCTTTTACAATCCATTTATATAAAATATAAAACGAGGCTATTTTGTTTAAACAGGGGCCAAGAGAGTGCAGGCATCGTTACAAGTAATGGATCCACCTCTCCCACATATACCACACTTAAGGTAATCAATAAACCACGTTATTTTCAGTATATTCTTGTGCTTTTATATAGATTACTGAAGCCATGTCCCCATTTAGTAGTTGGTACCATGTTAGTTTTGCTCACATATGGCATTCCAGATGCAAGCAGGATATTAAATGAGGGGGAAAAAAACAATAGGCTTTAAAAAAAAAAAAAAAAAAATCCATCACATTTTCTGGTGAATACATTTGTTTAGAATGGGAATTAGTATTAGAACCTGGTATACCATTAGATAATCTAAATACATACAACATTGATAAATAGTTGTGTGATTTTTTTTTTTTTTGCAGAGGATAGAAACACATTAACGTTTAAGTTTGCATGTTCTCCCCATATGATTTACCTTTCTTCAATGCTTTGCATCAGGGAATGGGGTTAGTGAATACAGCCTTTAAACCGGAGGACTTGCTGAAGCTACGATATGGCAACCTGGGCATCGGGCACACGCGATATTCCACCACAGGCATGTCTGAGCTGCAGAACTGTCAGCCGTTTGTGGTGGACACTCTGCATGGCAGGATTGCGGTGGCGCACAACGGCGAACTCGTCAATGCTGATGCTCTGCGCAAGAAGGTCGGTGAACTGTGAAGGGATCACATTTGACCAATTAGTCCACGGATAGTCGACTGAATTCACAAACAACATTTAACACAATAAATAATAAACCTCCACTCGCTAACGTCTTCTGTGTTGTGGGTTCTAGGTGATGAGACATGGTGTCGGCCTTTCTACCAGTTCAGACAGTGAGCTCATTACTCAGCTGCTGTGTCTGACCCCACCCATGGAGGAGATCGATACTCCAGATTGGGTGGCACGGTCAGTTTCAGATTGGTTTTGTCGGTACATTGCATGATTTTGCAGATGCTTTCATCCAAAGGGACATACCAGTATCCAAATTTAAAGACTTGAATCAAAGCGGAGGGTTCTAACATCTCTGAGAGTTCATAATGCACTTTGTTTACTGCTGTTGATATTTGTTCTGATTCATTTCAGCATTAAAAACCTGATGACTGAGACTCCCACAGCTTACTCACTCTTAATAATGCACAAAGACGTCATTTACGCTGTGCGGGATCCCTATGGCAACAGGCCTCTCTGTATTGGACGACTGGTGCCCATCTCCAAACTGCACAGCTCAGGTTAAGGGCCCACACACACTCCACAAAAACTCTATAGTATAACTCATAATAAAACTCTATTTTAAACTCTATAGTTTGGGGGGAAAAGTCATTTAAGCAGAGCAGATATCGATACTTGGTTGTTTTTCGACTGTAGTAGATAAATCACATGGATTTATCAGCATTAAAGTGGCCATGCACCTGGTTATATGCATCATCCTTTCATTCATTATCTTCTGCTTTGTCCTATATATATATATATATATATATATATATATATATATATATATATATATATTTAGGGTCGTGGTGGGGTTCCCCATGCCCATCCAGGGGAGAACGTTTCGGGCGCTGGGCAGATACACCCAGGACAGGGCACCAATCTATCGCTGGGCACACACTCACTCACACACACTCAATATGGGGCAATTTGGAGAACTCAATTGACTTGATCCATGTTTTTGGACTGTGGGAGGAAACCGGAGAACCCGGAGGAAACCCACGCGGGCACGGGAGAACATGGAAACTCCACCCAGATGGGGATTCGAACCGTGAATCCCTAGTGCTGAGAGGCGAACATGCTAAACCACTAAGCCACCGTGCCGCCCCTGGTTATATGTAATTATATTAAATGTTGTACTATGAATTAAATACGACCGATGCAGATTTCCAGGAACTGATCTGTTTAGAGCTTCGTCATAAAGCATGTTCTGAACATAATGTTCGGTTCTCAGGTGTTGGAGAGGGAGAGCGAGACACTGAAGGCTGGGTGGTCTCCTCCGAGTCCTGCAGCTTCCAGTCCATCGGTGCAAAGTGAGCCTTTTAAAGATGTGGCTTTGAAACGGCCCGCAGTCGGTGCAGCAGGCGGATGCTCCCTGTGCGTCTGTTTTGCAGGTATTACCGCGAGGTTCAGCCGGGGGAAGTGGTGCAGATCTCCCGACACGGCATCACCAGCCTGAGCGTCATCCCGCGTCCCGAGGGAGACCCTCCTGCTTTCTGTATATTCGAATACGTCTACTTCGCTCGGCCGGACTCGGTTTTCGAAGGCAGGTGTCTGATGTTCGGAGGACCTCTTTAGCGACGCAATGCCAACGGTTTGCTGAGTCATCGTCGTGGTGTGTTGCAGGTCAGATGGTCTATACTGTCCGGCAGCGCTGCGGACGCCAACTAGCCATCGAGGCCCCCACGGACGCAGACCTGGTCAGCACTGTACCCGAGTCTGCGACCCCGGCCGCTTTAGGTTACGCGCAGGAGGTGAGACGCGCCATTTAAGTGATGACCGTATTATTACAATGCTCAAAATTAACATTATTTACTTTTTATTAACTCTTTTCTAATTGAATTCCTGGACGTCATGTCTGCAGTCTGGCCTCCCGTACATAGAGGTCCTGTGCAAAAACCGCTACGTGGGTCGGACTTTCATACAACCGAACACCCGCCTGCGTCAGCTGGGCGTGGCCAAGAAATTCGGCGCACTTACCGACAACTTTGCTGGTAAACGTGTGGTGCTGATCGACGATTCCATCGTGAGGGGCAACACCATCTCACCCATCATCAAACTGCTCCGGGAGGCCGGTGCCACCGAGGTAGGGACCCTGAAGAGACCCGTAGACTGTAACGAGAAGCGGTGCAGGGCAGTAAACACGTTATAACCGACAGGTCCACATCCGCGTGGCGTCTCCTCCGATCCGGTTCCCCTGCTACATGGGGATCAACATCCCAACCAAGGAGGAGCTCATCGCTAACAAGCCGGAGTTCAAGGACATCGCAAACTACATCGGTAAGTCGGGTTCATACGGACCACGGAACCCATCTCCAACGCCACGGAACGCTATTAAATCTGACTGCATGTGTTCAGACAGTACAGATCCATAGTCTACACCGGGGTGCCCACTTTTCTGGCCCGAGATTTACTTTTCCATTGGACAGGCCTTCGAGATCTACCAGGGTTAATCTTTTTTTTTAGGCTTTTATATTGAAACCTGTTTACACAAGTCACGTTAGGTTTGTCGAATCAATACAGAAGCGATGGCTTCAGATTGCCATTTTCACAGAAATCGCTCTTTTATTAAACACATTCCAGCAAACGGCATGGCGAAAACTTGGTTTTTAGTACAGCCAAACAAAATTCACCCTCCCACTCTAAATGAAAGTGGAACATTTGAGTTCTTTTGGAGCGAAGTCCTTCCTTCCAGACTGCTCGCTTGCCGAGATCGCGATTCAGATTCAGAACGACTCGCATTATGTGTGTGTGAATGTGTGCGTGTGTAAGTGCTTCAGATATTCATTCATTATCTCCCGCTTTATCCTCTAGTAGGGTCGCGGTGGGGTTCCCCATGCCCATCCAGGGGAGAACGTCTCGGGCGCTGGGCAGATACACCCAGGACAGGGCGCCAATCCATCACTGGACACACACTCACTCACACAGACACACTCTATATGGGGCGATTTTGAGAATTCAATTGACTTGATCCATGTTTTTGGACTGTGGGAGGAAACCGGAGAACCCGGAGGAAACCCACGCAGACACGGGGAGAACATGGAAACTCCACCCAGATGGGGATTCGAACCGGGAATCCCTAGCGTTGAGAGGCGAACGTGCTAAACCACTAAGCCACCGTGCCGCCGCTTCAGATACTGTGCTATTAAAAAAGCGCTGATACGTGATGAGCGCTTTGGTTTTTTTTTTAAACCTCCAATCACGATCTACCTGCACCCCACCCCTGCGCATCGACCAGAATCGACGTATTGGGCTCCCCTGGTCTACATTCACTCACAAGAGTCCAGGTAGCTGCACCGTTCAAATAGCAACCCACCATTTACAAGAGAGAATTTCAACCTCTCCGACATGAGTCCCTGCTCTTTTTCCCTTAGTATGCACTTCTGATCAGCACATCCTGGTCCCCTGCCACCACCTTAATTAGGATAAGTGTCATTAAAAATAGTGTACATCATTGGATACAGTGCATAGTTATCATTCTAATTACACAAAATAAGAAATATATAGATGGTGATATGCTGTTGGGGCGGCACGGTGGCTTAGTGGTTAGCACGTTCGCCTCTCAGCGCTAGGGATTCCCGGTTCGAATCCCCATCTGGTTGGAGTTTCCATGTTCTCCCCGTGTCTGCGTGGGTTTCCTCCGGGTTCTCCGCTTTCCTCCCACAGTCCAAAAACATGGATCAAGTCAATTGAATTCTCCAAATTGCCCCATATAGAGTGTGTCTGTGTGAGTGAGTGTGTGCCCAGCGATGGATTGGCGCCCTGTCCTGGGTGTATCTGCCCAGCGCCCGAGACGTTCTCCCCTGGATGGGCATGGGGAACCACACCGCGACCCTAATAGAGGATAAAGCGGAAGATAATGGATGAATGAATTAATTAACTTAATTCAAAAAAGTTGAGGAGAACGTTGCATGGAGCTTTTCATCGTGATGTAAACCAGCAGTTAAACTTGTCTGTGGTCTGTACCTGTAACCTTTGGGCTATGGGTTTCATTCTTACCCTCAGGTTCTTCAGCTCACGTTCCGCTTCTGTGCTGTTAAAAGGCATGACGCCTGCAACAACAAAAAAAAAATACCAGAAAAAATACCCCACCACGACCCTAATAGAGGATAAAGCGGGAGATAATGAATGAATGAATGATATGCTGTTGTGCTTGTGATTAATTGGTACAGGAGCTACGAGTGTACGGTACCTGTCTGTGGAAGGCCTGGTCACCGCTGTGCAGAGTGGCATCGAGCAGCGGGAGAAGGAGATCACCTCCACCAGCAAGTCCAACAGGAAAGTGGGCCATTGTACGGCCTGCCTGACGGGGAAATACCCTGTGGAGCTCGAGTGGTGAGACGACGGCCAATCGTAGACTGACTCTCTACATCCAAAGGAAACGTTTAGGAAACGCTGCCGAGGGTCATTTTGGAACCCTGGCTCCGTTTCCCGTCTGTAATCCGCACCGATGCCAAAGAACGTCGGGAGAGTTGAGGCTTTAGGAACGTCACAGATCAGTTCACGCGACCTGTGTGTGGATATCGGGAGAACTTGAACACATTGATTCTGTAAAATTTTTATCCAGACTGTTTGCTTTTCACCTGAGTGACATCACGACACTCATTTCTGTCTGACTGAGGGGATCTTCACACGCTGTTTGTATCACACGAGTTTTCACTGTTGATTAAAACGTCTGCAGGAGACTCCCGAGTCTTTACTGCACGTCACTGGATCTGCATCCAAGTCTGTTGTTTTTACATCCAAGCTGATGTTCATTACAACCGGCAAACTGTTTTGCTCCGGCTTGGTGGGTTCTCTAGAATAACGTAATTAAATTTATTGAGAGGCTCTCTAAATTAATTTGATTGTTTTAAATAATCAGTGGCGGCACGGTGGCTTAGTGGTTAGCACGTTCGCCTCTCAGCGCTAGGGATTCCCGGTTCGAATCCCCATCTGGGTGGAGTTTCCATGTTCTCCCTGTGTCCGTGTGGGTTTCCTCCGGGTTCTCCGGTTTCCTCCCACAGTCCAAAAACATGGATCAAGTTAATTGAGTTCTCTAAATTGCCCCATAGTGAGTGTGTACCCAGCGATGGATTGGCGCCCTGTCCTGGGTCTATCTGCCCAGCGCCCGAGACGTTCTCCCCTGGATGGGCATGGGGAACCCCACCGCGACCCTAATAGAGGATAAAGCGGGAGATAATGAATGAATGAATAAATAATCAGTTAAATTGGTTCTTTAATGCATTATATGCACAAGTCTCAGGACACCTGCAGAAACACATCCTGAACGAGAAGTTATAAGCAGTTATAATGTCAAAGCCACCCCCCTCAGTCCTCCAGCCCATCCTCTCCCCTCACTGACTAACAAAGTGGTCCTGACTCAAGCTGCATATTCCTTAACATTTACATTTGGTTATTTATTGGACGCTTTTATCCAAAGCGACTTACAAGGTGAGAGCACAGGGTTCATCACAACATCCCTGGAGCAATGAGGGTTAAGGGTCTTGCTCAAGGACCCACACTGGTAACGTCAGTGGACGTGGGATTTGAACCGCCAACCTTCAGCTTGATAGCCCACGCCCAACACCCTGACCACTGAGCTACTGCACCCTTAAACATCATAATCATAATAATCATTGATTATTTGATAGTTGAACTGATTTATCATAGCCATGATCAGGATGAAAACAGGATCAATGAAACATCTTCATAATACAACAAGTTTAATGTCTTTTTACTTCGAAACATTAATAAGCATACTGCACTCTAAACAACCTCACTTTAAATTAAAACTTTATCTTTTAATGTCATTTTCTATTGATATAAAATGACCTGCCTGCCGAGTGAACGTTACGCTGTATCACACCACTCACATCATTACAGGCTTCATTTAAACACAAAACATTTATATACTGTAATGTTGATCGGCTAAAATCAGAGACGGCCTCACTGCAAAGGTCCGTACACAAGCTGTCGTCTTGACAATCTGCAAATAGACATCAACTCAGTAATTATATATTTATAAAGATGATAATGAAAATAAAACTTGAGATCAGAGCAGCACCTCGGCGTGAACGAGGATCCAGGTTGGTTTGAGGTTCTGATTGGCGAACTGGCTGTAAAAAAAAAAAAAAAAAAGTGTACATAAAATCTGAAAGAATGCAAGATTGCACAATTTTTTTTTTACTACTGGACATAATACTTACCTTCACCTGGAGGAACACAGCTCACCGGTGCGTTTCTGAAAATCAAACATGAAATGCATCACCACACAGGGAAAAATTCACGTTCATTTTGTGTATGCCACATCCCACAATCTTACCCAGGATTGGTGGCGCCCCAGCTGGTCCTGACTCCATCCAGGTCTTTTCCTGAGGGCCCCTCCAGCACGGAGAAACGTGGGGCTGGGACAGTGCAACAGTAGACGCCTGTTCCAGGTGCGTTTGTCCTCAGCGGACTCAGATACATCAGGACGGTCATATCCGCCGGACCACTGCGGCCGCTTGCTCGAAGGCGAACAGCTCTCACGGAATCGCTTGAAGCGCAAGGTCTCTTCGACTTCGGGCTGGCGGCGCCGCTTGATGCGCAACGGCGTGAGACTGAGCGCCGACATGCCAAAGGAGGATGTGGAAGGACTGTGGACGCTTCTCTCCAGCCGGCACAGGTGACAGGAGCTCGAGGAGCTGCCACTCCGGCAGACGAAGTGATGGTAGAGCTTGGTGAACTCCGAGTCGATGTGCTTGCTGGACGTCTGGGAGACGGGGAATCTGGAGCGTTGACTTAACAGAGACTGCTGGCGCT
The DNA here is from genome assembly GCA_019802505.1 of Corydoras sp. C115. NCBI lineage: Eukaryota > Metazoa > Chordata > Actinopteri > Siluriformes > Callichthyidae > Corydoras > Corydoras sp. C115. Next base: position 1,171,952 of record JAFMOC010000041.1, on the reverse strand, counting down.
TTTGGGAGAGCGTCATGTTCACGTTCTCCTTATGGTCTGAAGAGACGTGACGTGAACGATGGCGGGGTGATGGCTGACCTGGAGACCTGAACACCTCGGCAGGACTTCTACTCACAGGTCCAGTTGCCTTTAAATAGCTGAGAGGGGCAGGCCTCTGATGTTCCTGTTGCAGATGAGGAGTTGGGGGTTTTAGAGGACTCCTCATGACAGGACGATGGCCATTGAGACCGTGGTTTTGAGAACGGCCTGGTGAGTAACTGTGATCCTGAAATCCGTCTGATCTCAAGCTCGAGTGCTTAAACGACGGTGAGGACATCCTCAGTCCGTCCTCCGGACCAGCAAAAGGCAGAGGGATGGGTCGTTTTACTGGTGACCGCTGCATGGTCCAGTTTGGGCTGCGTACAGCAGATGGCAGATGGGATCTTGGCATAGCACAGGGTTCTAGGATGTAGGTCTGATTCAGATCTGTAGATGGAGAGGAAGAGGAGGACGAGCAAGAGGACGGTGGGGTGGTAAGATCGAACACACGAGCAGGTTGATTCTCCATCTCTAAAGCTCTGTCTTCATGTGGAAGTCCCTCCAGATCCTCTCTTCTGGGGGAATAAAAACAGCCGCTGGACACCGGGGGCACACTTCTGTTCCCGTTGATCAGAGAACATTCCCGCGTGGAGACGGCGGGACACTCGGCGCAGTCTTCGGGTGGCTGAACTTAGTAACACGGGATGTTTTCGGCGTGGTGGCTGAGCGCCCTTTCCTCTCGTTCAGGGAGTGATTATGGCTGTTGCTAAGACTCCGGTTGTGGTGTGGCGCTTTGGCGGCGTTCCAGTGCTTGTGGCGATACCGCCGTAGCACGGCCGAAGCGGCATCGGTCACATGCTGCCGCCGGAACGACTCGTTAATCCGGCTGAGCATGCTGGGATACACGTCCAGGAGGGTGCTGCCATGGCTGCTCAGTGTTCTCTCCAGCTCCTCGTCATCTTCTGGGGAGGGTTTGCCCCACAGACCGGTACAGGAGCCGCTCATGGAATTCGGGGAAGCGTGAGCGGTTGCGTTCTGACCTGCGAGTGAGACGTGAACTTAATAAAAAACCCACAGCTCGTTCACATGACGCCACTGAACGGGAGTTTCTTACTGAGGCTGAAATCACTGCTCTCCATTTGACTGGAACAATCAAGATCATCCTTAGTTCTCTGCGTGACGTCCATCTGCATTTACACAGAACAGGACAATGTGTTATTTATAACGACATATCGTGATGCCCTTACGTCAGTGATTCTCAATTATTTTCTGTTAAGCCCCCCCCCCCCTAGGAAGAAGAAAACATTTTGCGCCCCCCCCCCACGCCCGCTCACACCCCCCCACGACTCAAGCCCTCTCTCACCTATAAAATTTGTTATAAGTACCCTCCCCCCCCACAAACTGACAAAATGGGATGAAAAAGTATTTTTACAAGCCCTCCTCTCCGTCATTCCTGCTAAATATTTCTGCTTGAGGTTTGTTCTTACGTGCAAACGGTGTAATTGTTAATTGCTAATGAGAGGACTTCGTTAAAGGTTTAGAATAAAACATGAAAGTAACCTGGAGTGAAGAGAGGGTTCCACTCAGGTCCTGTTCATTGTGACTGGATTCAGCTTTTGAAGCTTCCATCTCTAAATAAAAAAAAAAAAAAAATCATTCATTATGAAACGGCACCTCCTGTAAACATCACAGAAACAAAGACCTGCTCCTTACCCCGCAGAGACTGTTCATAAGTCACACGGTTCTGCAAAAGAAATAAATAACAATTAACAACTTTCCCTTAGACGGCACGGTGGCTTAATGTTTGGCATGTTCTCCTCTCAGCACTAGGGATTCCCGGTTCGAATCCCCATCTGGCTGGAGTTTCCATGTTCTCCCCGTGTCTGCGTGGGTTTCCTCCGGGATCTCCGGTTTCCTCCCACAGTCCAAAAACA
>JAFMOC010000041.1:1097500-1165000 GCA_019802505.1 Corydoras sp. C115 | reverse complement strand
ACGCAGAGGGACGTGCACTGACCGAAGGAGAGGGACAGGTCTTTATAGGTAAATGCAAAAGTTCTTCTAATGATGTTAGTGGAGAACAGAACATTGGTGAGAATGAGCAAAATATAATACAAATTCCAAAATTTCACTCAGTGGCCACTTTATTAGAGACAATGTCTGGTTTTTAAACCTATTACCACATGCTCTATAGTTCTGTAGTTTCCGTCTGTTAGTCCCCTGAAATGTTCTAGTTCTCTAAAAAATACACTCCTCTCCATCGCAGGTGGGGAGAACAGGGTGTGCCTGCTTGATGAAGAGGTGACAATTGGAAAGGGAGTGATGCGTCCCACCGGGGACTGGGTGATGGTGCAGAACTCACACCTTTATTACCTGGGCAGGAGGGACCGGCTGATCAAACGCCATGGCCAACGCGTTCACCTCGATGCTCTGCAGCAAGTGGGTCTCGCTCCATCATTACATCAACGATCTGTAATGTTCTAAAACAGAGTACACCATCAGAGAACAGAGTACACAGTATGTACTGTAGAACACAAACTAATAGATGGACTACAGTCTGGAATTTTAGAACTACAAAGTCCATCGTTATAGGACGTGGAACCGAGAACATGGACAATAAGTGGAGCAAACGGGGGGGCATATTTCTCCAGCTTTCTGTTCATCTCTTTCTTCCCTCTCATTCTAGTCCATGGAAAGCCTGCCGCAGGTGGATGCTGCGGTCGTGGGACTGCACGAAGGTGGCAGGTTGGTTGCTTTTATAGTGCCCTCAGCCGACAGGAAGACAGACTCCTCCTCAGGTTCTGGCTCTCTAGAAGCCGAGGTGCTTCATGAACTGTCTCGGCTTGTGTCCACTCACAGCCTTCCAGATTCGATTGTACCGGTCCCTGCGCTGCCACTCACCAATCATGGTGCGACATGATGAAGGCCTTTCACACGCATCTCAGAGCACTTAACGCTTCTGAAGTCTTGTACTTACAATTCATGATTTCATTTGAATATTTTTTTTTTTTCAGGTAAAGTTGCGATGGAGAAACTGATGAGGCTGTACGAGAGACAGAGGGAGGTCAGCGGGAAGCGCAGCTCACCGGAGGACACGGAGGCTGTAAGAGGGAGACTGCAGACACTGTGGAAGGTATGAAGAGTGGTGCAGAACCGATGATGCAAAGAATTTTGTATGAGGACATTAAACATTTTTTCTCAAAAAGACTTTTGTGTTTCTGTGTTGTGTCTCTGTGTGTGTGTCTCTGTGTGTGTCTCTGTGTGTGTCTCTGTGTGTGTGTGTGTGTGTGTGTGTGTGTGGCAGGAGTACCTTGGTCTTTCTGATGACTACATCGTCACAGAAGATGCTCGCTTCATGTTAAGTGGTGGAGATTCTCTTCAGGCCCTGCGCCTCCTCGATGACCTCACTCTAACTGTGGGCTCGGCGTCTGCTGGACTCCTGGAGGTCATTCTGGATGGTACTTTTTCGGATGTCCTCACACACATCACCACGCCCCCTCGCGGTCTTAACCAGCCAGCAGCCAAGAGACCGCGTGAGGAATCTCCACCCGTTACACGCAGGTCCTCTAAAGACTCCGAACAGACCTCACGTACTGAGGTTTCTCCGGAGCGGAGAACCACGGGCTTTATCGTTGTGAGCAGAGCGGGGCACGTCGTGGAGTGGGGTTCCAAAGGAGCTTTGGTTCTGAGAAAGAATAAAGAGAAGGAATCCATCTCCTCATCAGAACGTGAATTAGAACACGGAGTGAACTCAGACACTGCGTCTGACTCGGACCGTCTCAGCCTGCACACGCGTTGGAGCTCTGACACGGGGAGGTGCGTGGACGCCTCACCGGTTCTGCTGGTGGGTTCCGCGGGAGCCACTGTATTCATCGGTTCTCACTCAAACAGATTTCAGGCTTTGGACCTGATCACGGGAGACGTGACGTGGGAGCGCGTGCTCGGTGACCGCCTCGAATCCTCCGCTGCTGTTACTAAATGTGGAACCATGGTGGCAGTAGGTATGTGTTCAGAAAACCTCATGAACCCCTGAGGTACCACACCACATTTAGACCCGGGTTCCTAAGGTCTTCTTTATGAGTGCCTGCTTTCTCATCACTCGTGTCCTCAGGGTGTTATAATGGACGGGTGTATTTTCTGCGGGTGAACTCAGGAGAGACACACTGGATTTTTAAGACGGGAGACGCGGTGAAGAGTTCTCCTACTGTGGACCCTCAGACAGGACTGGTCATCATCGGTTCACATGATGGTCATGTCTATGCACTAGAACCACTGGTAAACTTCCTTTAATTTAATTATTTAGTATTATAAACACAGCAGTACTACATTTTCATGCAGTTAAAATAAATATTATTATTTAAATAAATGTAAAATATATATATATATATATATATATATATAGCTTAGTGGTCAGCACGTTCGCCTATCAGCACTAGGGATTCCGGTTCGAATCCCCATCTTGGTGGAGTTTCCATGTTCTCCCCGTGTCTGCGTGGGTTTCCTCCGGGTTCTCCGGTTTCCTCCCACAGTCCAAAAACATGGATCAAGTCAATTGAGTTCTCCAAATTGCCCCATATAGTGTGTGTCTGTGTGAGTGAGTGTGTGCCCAGCGATGGATTGGCGCCCTGTCCTGGGTCTATCTGCCCAGCGCCCGAAACGTTCTCCCCTGGATGGGCATGGGGAACCCCACCGCGACCCTAATAGAGGATAAAGCGGGAGATAATGAATGAATATGAATATATATATATATATATATATATATATATATATATATATATATATATATATATATATATATGTTGCAGTACCTTCACGGCCCACCAGAGGGACGCAGCTCGCACAATACTAACCACTGTTTTTCATAATTTAGTAGCGAAAGATTTTAATACATATATTAATGCAGCTATTATATTATTTGGGTGGTGCATCATTCCTATCCCAGCAGGAAACTAACAAAAACAAAGAACACAGATGGACTACGATTATAAAATTATATTAATTATAAAACTACAAAGTGCATCTAATATGTTGAGTGGGGGACATAAATAAGAGTGTAATAAATAGTGTAATATATATATATATATATATATATGTGTGTGTGTGTGTGTGTGTGTGTGTGTGTGTGTGTGCAGGTTAAGAAATGTTTATGGAAACATTATTGTGGTGGCGGTGCCGTGTTCTCGTCCCCCTGTGTCCACTCCTCACCCAGGCGCTTGTACTCTGCCACACTGGGAGGACAACTTTCCTGTCTCAACCCTGTGAGTGTAGAATATGACAATGAGACTGAACGTTTTGGGGAAGCTTCTTGTGACCGTAATGTCATTCCAAATTCAGTGACAGTATGCATAATGTTTGGGACGTATTTCTTTATGTATTTTCAGGATAGTGGTCGAATCTTGTGGACGTATTCCTGTGATGTTCCGTTATTCTCCTCACCCTCCTGTTCTGACTCCTGCGTTTATGTTGGTTTAGTGAACGGCTGCATCAGGGCACTGAAACATGATGGAAGCAAGGTGACTGAACATGGACATGAGAACAGGGAGGAACCTGAAGTTGTGAACATGATCATAATGCTTTTATTAACAATGGTGTCGACTACAAAATAATGACCGTGTTCTGAATTGATACCGTAACTCTGCCCCCCACAGCACAGAATTTGATTATTTAGCAGACACTGAGCCACCACACCCACTTTAAAACCTCATTAGTGTAATTATACATCAGAATCATGTTTCATGTGAACGCTATGATCAATAATGAATGATCAGTTTAATTAGAATGAAATCACTGTTTTAAAGTTACCTGAACTCGAGTCCTGCTCCTCTTTTCAGTTATGGGACTTTGTCACGGACGGCCCCGTCTTCTCCTCGCCATGCGTGGCGCCGCCGCAGCCTGCACTCAGTCAGAAAGGCGCGGTGAATGAAGTGGTTATCTGTGGGTCGCATGACTGTTCGGTGTATGGCCTGAATCCCACAAACGGATCTTTACTTTGGCGTTTCCAGACCACGGGCAAAGTCTACGCCAGTCCTTTTGCATTTGATGGAACTCCTTGGGGCCGGAGAACCCTGGTCGCTGTAGCGTCGACTGATGGGACTGTGTGGATTTTGGACGGAGAACACGGGACAGTAAAAGCCTCGCTCACGTTACCCGGGGAGCTTTTCTCCTCTCCTGTAGTGTGGGGTCGCTCCGTACTGATTGGATGTCGGAACGACTATGTGTACCACCTGGAACTCTCCAGCAGCACGGAGGCTACGAATAAAGATCTCAATCAGGTTTAATCCAAGGAATTAAGGACTGGGACCAAAACGAACCAGTTAATTAGTTATAAAAATGTAGTTTCAATACATTTACATTCTGTTGAGCTGTATTAGAGCTTCACAGCATCCAATTATTGAAAATCAGTTCCTCTTTGGAGCTCCAGGACACTGGGTACTTCTTTAAAAGGCCTTCCACATATTGTTTGAATTTGAGGCCGTCCAATCAGCAGAACCTTGAATGAGATGAGAAATTCTTATAAAGGTGTAATAAAGGTTTATAATGACTTTGTGTCTCGGGCAGCACGCTGGTGTATGGGTTAACATGTTCTCCTCTCAGCGCTGGGGATTCAAGGTAAGTTAGCTGCTCTAAATTGCCCCTATATAGTGTGTGTCTATACCCCATAGGATTAAGCAGAAGCTAATGGATGGATGGCACCGATCCATTCATTCATTCATTATCTCCCGCTTTATCCTCTATTAGGGTCGCAGTGGGGTTCTCCATGCCCATCCAGGGGAGAACGCGCCGGGCAGACAGACCCAGGACAGGGCGCCAATCCATCGCTGGGCACACACTCACTCACACACTATATGGGGCAATTTGGAGAATTCAATTGACTTGATCCATGTTTTTGGACTATGGGAGGAAACCGGAGGAAACCCATGTGGACACGGGGAGAACATGGAAACTCCACCCAGATGGGGATTCGAACCGGGAATCCCTAGTGCTGAGAGGAGAACGTGCTAAACCCCTAAGCCACGTGCCGCCGGTCCGATCGATTCATTAAGTAGAAATGTGTATGAATTGTGTTCTGCAGAATGAAGGACGTACAGATTATTGATTAAATGAATCCGGTTTATTTTGTTCTACTGGATAATCACCTCGGATGCTCACGGCTCACGTTCCGGTTAGTCCATTGAGTGTTAGTATGAAGACTGATGTACAAAAGATAAAAGATCTTTCCGGATGCAGAGGACCCTTTTTGTTTTGCTCACTCCAGACATTTGACCTGAATTTTCACTACATCGTTCACAGCTTTGCTGATTTGAAGTTTTCGTGGTGGATCGCCAACAAACCGCCTTTATTTTGATGTTACATACGACACTGTTTACGCTACACTATTGCACACGACTGAATTTGGAAACAAAGTCCATTTCACCTCTGTACAAACGAACCTACATACATTACATACATACTTACATACAAAATAATAAAGATCACGCTCAGCACAGCGGCCCGAGGCGCTCCCGCCAGATCGGGACGTCCCGTCGGGTCGGAGCGGCATCGTCCTCTCGGACTAATGACGATCGCTGGTTTGATTTTTTTTTGTTTGATTTTTTTTGCGCTGACCTTGCCTTGCCATAGGGTCTGTGGTACGAGAACAGCTAGAAGAAGCTACAACAAGATAACAGTGTTTCTATTACAGCAAGCAGGCGGTCTGGAATCCACAAGGAGATTTCCAGGACAACTGGAGGCCATAAACACAGTGCAAGAAGCAGATCAGTGATAAACCTGTGATTTAGTGACATGACTGTGAACCGCATTAAAAATGACGTTAGTGACGGACTCTGCAATGCATTTACTGAAGGATACCGTGGACGTCGCGCCCCATGAAAGGCAACGCGGGGTAAAAATCTCAAGATATCAAATGTCAGAATTCACAATGATGGAGAAATGAGCGTTTCACACAAAGGGGTGTTTAAATAATTTAGCTACATTCGAATATTAATAAAAAAAAAAAAAAAAAATACACAGCCTGGGTCAGTGCTGACATTCATGCTTGTGAGATCAGTGATAAGGTGGTGGATTAGTCTACGCAGTTGCTTTCTGTCCACCTCTTCAGTCCTTATATATCGTCGTGTGAGGCTCCTCTACTCATACCTGTACCCATGTCCATTCATGTGAAATGAAAACATCTGCATGTGATGGGGCGAATCGGGACCACGTGGCGGACAGGACAAGGAGGTCGTCGTGGGTAACGTGTCACTTGATGATCTGAGGACAGTCGCTCCAGGCTTTGGCCTTCCGTTTGGCAAGGGCAAGCCAAGCGGGTTCGGTGGAGACCTGCGCCGGGTCGCCGGGTGGGAAGCGCTTCACGTCCTTGGCTGCTGGTGGCGACGGGGTGGAGTCGGCGATTTCCACTGTAAAGGGATGACGATAGCGTCAACAGAAAGACAGACAGTGACGGGAGATGCAATAAAGACGGGGTGTTTCTGTAAGTACCTGTGACGGAACTGGGCAGGGTGTTGGCTTTTTTTAAGTTGTCCCGACGTTCGAAGCGGGTCAGGAGAGTGTCGGGTCTCTTGCCCTCCTCGGGGGTTTGGGCCTTTGGAGAAATGGGCGTTTCATTTCCTTTACCATCTGTAGGGCTGGTCAGTCCACTCTGGAAAACAAAGCCTCTGATACGTTAGCTGTTAATGTTAACTTGGGTTAAAGTTATCAATCTTGCTCTTGCTTCACGTACGTGCTCCCTCTCTCTCGCCTGCTTCTCTGCAAGTCTGGCTTCTCTCAGATTTCGTTTCTCCTCTCTGGTCTGCTGCTGCTCTCTGAATCCCTTTTGTTTCTGTAAGGCCAGAGTGATCCACAGTGGACCTGCCTCCTTCTCCTGTGACCGAGAGCTGTCCAGGGAATGTCTGCTCTGCAGAGAGGGCTTTTCTAAAGAGAGAAGGAAATGCAACATAATATTCTCGCATGAAAAGGACATGATGGACGCCCCATGATTACACAGAATATTATCCATTTTAGTGATGGCCAATAAAACAGTTGTGGTACTTCACTTTGTTGGATTGATGAAACGATGAGCGTTAGGGGCCTTGCTTAAGTGAACACATCCAACACTTTGGTAGATTTGGGGTTTAACGGTCAGGTGTCTTTATAATAAACCAATGTATGTGTTTTTCAATTTAAATGTTTTAAATAGTTTTTTTCTGACCTTTCCGTATGAGTTCAGTCCTCCGGTCAGTCTTCTCTCTCCATGGAATGCTAATGGAAGGAAAGAAGGACTTCTTTTCTTTCGGCTCATCTTCCACCTGACTGTTCCTCGAGCTCTGCCCCAATTCTAAATGCTCCTCCTTTGGGTCAGTGCTCTGCTCGCCAGTTATTACTTCCGGCCCCCTCAATTTCTGGGAGAGTGTGTCGCCGGACGTACTTGTACTGGGTTTCGGTACAGGAGAATGTGGAGGTGTAGCAACGTCGAGTGGTTTGGGGAAAGTGGCTGGTTTTTGGTAAAGTGGGGGCTTAGAGGCCGGCTTGTCATGCTCGTGAGATACCGGGGGTCCAGGATTTCGTCCAGACTTTGTCCTGGACTCCACACTGCCAGAGCTCCCTCCAAGTGAAGTGGGACTCTTCTTTTCTGAGAGTGCAGCGGAATCGGAGTCACGATCAGCGGGTGTGAGGGGCACTGGGACGCCATCGAAACTGTCGCCTGCGCTGTATCTTTTCTTCCTCTTCTCCGTGGACTGCTCACTGTGAAAACGAAGGGAGTAGTTGGTTCTCCTCAGCTTGATCCCAAATGGCGGTGGCCTCTCGTCACCACTCGGCTCCGTCTGCTCTCCAGCGTCCTTCGCGTCGGACTCGGATTCCCTTTGGCTAAAGTGTCCCGTCTGAGACGTTGGGGATTTGGGGGATCCGTGTGGCAGACCTGGAACCAAAAACGAAGGGAGGTCTTTGGCAAACTTGCATTCTTCAGAGCTGTTCGACATCCTGACCATCTTACCTCCCTTGTCTTCTTCTTTGCCAGCTGAGGACGGGGATTGCACAGGCGTGGAATCTGAGGATGTTGATTCCAACGCACCTCCTTCATGCGTCTCCTGACAGAAAGCTTCAGAATTTCTGTTCGAGTCTGCAAATTTCTTTTTGGCCGGAGTGATGGAGAATTTAGCACTTGCTGACAGCGTCTTTCTGAGATTGGTGTGAGTGAAAGGGCTGACCTCCTCACTTGCTGGCCGACCCTCCTCCTGCTTGCTACCCTGATCCTGATACTCTTGGTATTTTCCATCTTCGAACACCTTTAAAGATCTTCGAGCGAATGCTGGCCCACTCTGCGAGGACAGCAGCACTGGACTGGTCTGCGGATAAAGAGGATTCATTTAGAGACTTGGTTTTTCCAGATTTGCGATCTGGCGACGTCTTGCCCTTTAGCGGCATCGCCCCTAACGTCTTCTTATCCTCGGAGAGGCCAAGCAGAGACTTACAGGCCGTGTCCTTTATCTGATCCAGGTTTACTGCAGTTCCACACAACTGAGCTCCGGTGACCAAGATAGCGGTGTGAGGGACGTATAGAGATGAGGATAAAGTTGGAGAATCCAGAACTTCTGAAGAACCTTCATTGGGCTCCGCCGCTGAATCGGCTTGCTGGGCAGCCGTTGGGGTAACTGGGGAAAGGTTGACCTTTTGAAAGAGGATTTGCTTTTCTCCTGACGATACTTTAAAGGTGAAGGGTTTTTGTCTTTCCTCCATCTCCTTCCAGCGTAATTCCTCGGCTTTCCTCTTCCACTCAGAGTCAGGGGTTCTCCCCTGCTCCTCGACGTCCCTCACCTCCTCCTGATGCCTCTTTCTTTTCTCTTCCTTCCTTTTCGCCTGTAGTTTCATCTCCGCCTCCTTTTCCTCCCGTTGCCTTCTTTGTTCCTCCTGAAGGCGTCGTTTCTCCTCCATCTCCAAAAGCCTTTGCTTTTCTGCTTCTTCCTTCTCCCTTCTTCTCCTTTCCTCCTCCAAGCGAAGGCGCCTCACTTCCTGTTCCCTCTGTCTCTCCTCCTCTCTCTTTTTACTTTCCTCCTCCTCCTGTAACCTCCTCTCCTGCTCTTCCCTTAATCGCCGCTCCTCCTCTCGCCTTCTTATATCTTCTTCCTCCCGCCACCTCCTCTCCTCTTCCTCCCTTCTCAGACGCTCTTCCAGTTCTCTTCGCATTCGCTCTTCCTCCATTCGCAGTTCCTCCAGTCTTTTCTCCTCCTCCTCCTCCCTCCTCTTTTGTTCCTCTTGCTCATACCGTCTCTGAATCTCTTGTAAATGCTGATCCTGTTCTAGAAGTCTCTGCTTCTTTGATCTTTCAGGAAGCTCTTGGTCATCTCTGGACCTGTAACTTCTGGGATGCTCTTCCTCCCGCACTCTACATTCTTCTGTAAGTTGATGTGCATCTGGTTCTTCTTCCAAAACTAAGGAAATGGTTGCTTCCAGTGAATCCTGATACACACAGCAAACATCACTGTAACTCCCGATCACGAGTTAATAGCATGAAATAGATTGTGATGACCTGAAGGTGAAGGTGTACCTGGGTGAACCTGCGGTGCTTGCGTGAAACCCGCTGGTTTTTGGGTTTGACAGACAGTTTGTGTTTGGCAGCAGTGTTGTCCAACCGTGGTGCCGACTGGGGAACAGCATCCAGGTTAATCGATTCGATGGTACCAGGAGGGGGTGGGCGCTTGGTGCGGGGGGATTTCACCGGCGGCACATCTGGGGTAGGAAGTGGCACCTAACAATGAAACAAATATCAATCATGCAATCAATGCAAGGCTGCTTTCTTAACCAGAAACCTACGGCTGCAACTTCAGTCTGCACCCACAGCAGCAGCAGCAGCAGCACATTCTAAACTCGTCCCCAGTTTCCACTTAAGAACACAAACCTCCAAACACTCACTTTCTGCCTGACCTTCAGGATCGGGCGGCTCCGGCTCCACCTGCGCCAGGACTTGCAGTGGACTTTTTAGTGTGTCCTCTTCGTCCGAGCTTCCTTCATCTCCCTCACTCTTCCTCAGTGAGGACGGCTTCTGACCAAACTTTATATTGTGAGCTATCTGCCTCTGTACAGAAGAAAAAAACAAGTTGTTTTCGTGTACGGTGGCAAGGTGGCTAGTGGTTTTGCACGTTCGCCTCTCAGCGCTAGGGATTCCCGGTTTGAATCCCCATCTGGGTGGAGTTTCCATGTTCTCCCCGTGTCCGCGTGGGTTTCCTCCGGGTTCTCCGGTTTCCTCCCACAGTCCAAAAACATGGATCAAGTCAATTGAATTCTCCAAATTGCCCCATATAGAGTGTGTCTGTGTGAGTGAGTGTGTGCCCAGCGATGGATTTGGCGCCCTGTCCTGGGTCTATCTGCCCAGCGCCCGAGATGTTCTCCCCTGGATGGGAATGGGGAACCCCACCGCGACCTTAATAGAGGATAAAGCGGGAGATAATGAATGAATGAATGAATGTTTCGTGTACACACACACACCTGCTGGACACCTCATTAGGTTCCCCACCGTGTTTCCATCTTCATTGTCCAAATGATCATATTTCAGACAATAAGAGTGCAAAGGGATGTGTATCTACTAAAGTTCATTCATTCATCCATTATCTTCCGCTTTATCCTATATTAGGGTCGTGGGGGGGGGGGGTTCCCCATGCCCATCCAGAAGAGAACGTCTCGGGCGCTGGGCAGATACACCCAGGACAGGACGCCAATCTATCGCTGGCATCTACTAAAGTTATAAACTGACAATAACATCACCGTTTACACCTGGCTTCCATCATTATTGGTTTCGTGCACGTACCTGAAGGTTCCTGACTTTGTCTGAAACGTTCTCCTGAGACATGATCTGGACTGAACTGGGCTTCACTACAGGATCCTCAGGAATGAAAATGCTCTCATGAGAGAATGCTCGGGAACCCAGCGGGTTTATTTCCCTGCAAAAAAAAAAACAAACGCAAATATCCATTTATAACCTTTAAATGTTTTAATTCATGAGAAGAAAATATGATAAATGAATAATATTAATGATCTAATCAACCAATCAATCACTTGTAGTATTAGAATGTGGAAAATCAATGTGGTTTTGACCATGGCATGGTGATGCTGCCATTTAGACTGTTTACTTTTTTAGCATCGATGCTGTTCAGGTGTGCTATTTATTCTAATTTCTGCTTGTTTCCATTAGAGGGCGCCACAACAGAAAAAGGACACAAATTCAGTTTTACACCGGATCCCCTTTTTTGACATAACCCTCCTCCCATAATCCCACGCCAAAGTCGGACATAATTACATCATGATATAAAGAGGGTCTTGCTCATTATCAACAGGATCGTTGCATGATTAAGACGTCCAATCAGATGATCCCAATACTATTACATCGTAAATATATATCCGATTTAATTCATATTAAAACAACCACAACCTCAGATGCTGACTGGACTCGTCTTGGGCTGAGACCCCCCCATTGCACAGGTCATCGGTGGAGTGGCTCGGTTTAAGTTGCGTCTCCTCAAACCCTCGCCCTGTGTCCCTCCTCCTCTTCTTCCCAAACAGTCGGCGGAATGGCTGGAATTTGCCCAGCCGCCGCCGCTCTGTAAGACAAGTGCAGGTTATCAGCAACGAAATGAGAAAGCGGCATACCGCTGCAGTGATTTAAAGCTCCGATCTTTAATCAGCTGCAGATCAGATCACATTAAACATCTCCTGAGCTGAAGGTTACAGTATAAATGTATGTCATTTGTAGATTGCACAGACTCTTAACGTTAACATCCGAACCGCATCCAAATTTAAAGATGAGATAAACTGTAAGGCTGACCTACCATTTGTAACGGAGCTCTCCCTTTACAAACTCGAGTCACCACCGAAGTGCACATTGCAACGGATTCCATAAAACCAAATCCAGTGCAAGATAAGAAACGGACCTGTACGTTGCACCTGTACGTTTTTATACACCTGTCAATTATTTGTGACCATGAGCAACAGTGAGATTAATGGATAATAAAATGTTATAAAAGATAAGATATTGTTGCCATCTGCATGTTTAAGTGTGTGTGATTGCTTTCTCTTTAACTGAGACGTTCAGGGTAGTAGCAGGGGTTACTGGGTCACACTACACCACTGACTGGATAAATGCATTTAGAGCTGGGAGAGGATCCGTTTCAGTCTAAAAGTAGAAACCAGTGTAAAATTACGCATTAAATGAAAACGAAGGCAGAAAGAACAACAACAGTGTGTGATGTCACCTGATGAACACTGTGCATCACCCAAAAATGTAATATCTGCTTCATTAGTATTAATTATACTGCCTGCTCCAAAAAAACATTAATAATAAACTGCAGATTGTGTGTGTGTGTGGGGGGGGGGTATTTATCAGTCCCAAACTCAAGAAAGGGTGTAATGGGAAGGAAAACCAAATCAAATATGTGGATCTTCTTTAATGTGGTTCACCCCAGGGGCAACAAACCAAAGAACGATATCATTAGAGTCATGCCTGACTGCACAGACTGACCAGGTTCTCCCGATCGATTGATCTTTCTGTTCCTTTAGGGCACAGAGTGGTTACTGCAGGAGAATGGCATGATTCATCGTGTTCAGATTGTGAAAGAGGAGTTTGGGGAGTCTTCGGAGTCACCATGGAGTCCTTTCATTCATTCATTATCTCCCGCTTCATCCTCTATTAGGGTCGCGGTGGGGTTCCCCATGCCCATCCAGGGGAGAACATCTCGGGCGCTGGGCAGATACACCCAGGACAGGGCGCCAATCCATCGCTGGGTACACACTCAAACACACTCTATATGGGGCAATTTTGAGAACTCAAATAACTTGATCCATGTTTTTGGACTGTGGGAGGAAACCCACGCGGACACGGGGAGAACATGGAAACTCCACCCAGATGGGGATTCGAACCGGGAATCCCTAGCGCTGAGAGGCAAACATGCTAACCACTAAGCCACCGTGCCGCCCACCATGGAGTCCTGACCTCGTGCAAGTCTTTACAGAGTGCTTTGATGCCTAAACTAAATGCAGTTTCATCAGATGCACCGTCATTAAAGGTTGGAATGTTAAAGGCAGTGTATTAATACTAACTGACACTGATCTTATGACACCACATCTCCAAATATGCAAGCCCCTCATAACTTCAGTATGAAAGAAGTAACATGCTTATTGCTGTTGAGTTCATCCCTTTTTTTGCCGTTTTTTTTTCACGCTTGTTGTCTGCTGCTGTGTTTTTTTTGCTGGCCCATAATGCAGAGCTGCAGGCATGCTCGGTTACTGAGGCGTGTAAGTGGATTGGACGTCGTTGTGCCAGGGGAACAGCACTCTTCATCACTCAGTGCATCTGTACCACTTTACTCCATACTAAAGTACAACTGCAGGCTGCTCTGCACTACACCGTCCAAAAGAGTTCCAGATCTGAACATCCTGCAGAAATCCCCCACCCAACCACCCACCCCTCCACCCACCCAGGCACCTCTGCACTTACACTGATTTACAAAATCCACAGCATTTGCCCTTCCTGACATAACACTACTATTTATCTAGGCTTGGCATCAAGCTTCAGGAGTGGGTGGCATGCTGGTGCAGTGGTTAGCGCCTCCACCTCACGGCCAGAGTCCTGGGTCCCAGTCCCAGTGGTGCGAACACAGGTCCTCTCTGTGTCCAACAGCTATCCTATCTATTATTTTAGTCTCCGGCTCGATATTTAGATCTAATAACATTCTAAACCGTGACAGATGTGCGCCAGAGATTTATTCCAGCCAACACCTCGGCAGAGAAGATTAAAGGGGGAAACTCAAAAACCAAAAGCATGAGGATCATCAAATCCAAATGTGCTTATTGAAGTCGTTCTGAGCCATATGCATTAAAATGCAGTTTGCTCCTCATGCTTATGTAAGAGCTTGCACTCTTCTGTCGGGGCATTTGGCGTGATTTTGACAGCAGGGATTTGCATCCATTTCCTGAAAAAAAGTATTTTGTGAAGTGAAGTCAGCCGTAAATGTATATATATATATATCAGATTACCTCCTGAACTGGACGTTGTTACAAATTACGAGTTCAAATCAGAGAAAATGCACGATGGTGGATTTTTATTTAAACTGATTTTTGGTTGGGGTTAGAATACGGGGTGATGCAGAGGAAAAAGATGGACCACACTCTGCAACTCTAAAACTACAAAGAACTGATATAGAGTGTGGGTGAACCTAATAAAGTGTTCTGTGAGTGTGTATCTGTTTAAAGACAAGTCATGAAATGCACACAACACACTTCACGCCGCATGATGAACACACACCCAAACACTTCACAGCACACAGACGGACCATGCATGGGGTTTTGTAAGCACTAATTATCTCTTACAACCCATCAGCGTCGCCCTGCTCTTAAAGCGACAGCACTCGGCGCAGATGAGTCTCGCCTTCCGCGGGACGTTGGTTCACTAAACTGAAACGGATTTGCATCGAGGTGCTGCCTCTTTAAGACACGACGTTGTGAAAGCTCGTCTCCGCTCCTGTTTACCTGCGCCGTCAGATACAGTTACGTCTACATGAGCGTCACGCTTAGCCTCCTTACTGTCCATCACCATGGTTACGACCAGCTTTTGTTCCTGCAGCAAGGGTACAGAGTGGGGAGTAACATAAGCACAGGGGTGTTTCCAATACGGGGTGTGTGTGTGTGTGTGTAAGAGAGAGTCCATGTTGGATGGCTTAAAACAACAGATGAGGAAGATCAAAGGAACATAAGCTTTTGATCACCTACTGTAAGAACACTGTCTCGTCCCTCTACAGTCTAATCTTTCATGGGAGTTAAGTTTGTCTTTAATACTAACATTACTAACAAGGCTTTGAAACATCCATCTTTATTGCTCTTCACTGTAAAGCCAAACCGTTATGGAACATCACTCACTGAAATACACCAAAAGTTTGGGGAAGGCCCTTGACCCTAAATGCTCCAGGGGTGTGGTCACATATCAAACTCCATGATCAGACCTGCAACCATCAACGATGCTTACAATGCACTGCAAACGTAACAAACCGCCAAAGAATCTAATTAAACACCTGTAACGAAGCCGAGACCATCAGCCGCTCCACAGAGAGGGAGGAGGGTGGAGTGATTTGTTCGAGTGCAGAACCTAATCACAAGCTCACGTTACACACAAATTTCGTTGTAAAGGAGGGGTCATTAATTTTTAAGGCACAACACTTTTAATAGCATAATGATATCCAATATCCAATCAAATAGTCTTTTGCTGGGACCCACATGTGTGTTTATGTCACTAATCAACTGAAAACTCCACACCGAGACAACAGAATCACTGAGCTGCACATCAATCATTATGAAGCATCTAAACTCCCGTTCTTTCATCATAAAGCTGGACCTCAGGACTCAGGAGGTGATGACCCTGTCCTGCATCCGACACACGCACTCTTATAGCACCATGATGCATGTTAGTACCCTGCTCATCACTCTAGCACTAATAAACCACAGCAAATTGGTAATGCAGTGCATTTAAATGTTAAGCTAATTATGCAGATCATCCAAAGCAGCACATTTAGTCGGTCAGGCTGCAGTCGGCGCTCCGATGCTGGAAGGGCAAAGATAACAATGCCATTCTTTTCAGTTCAGACAATGCACTATTGTAAGGAGAGCTATGTAAATAAATGAACTTGAACTTCTTTAATCCGAAATAAATGGGAACAGCAGTGTTAAGGTCTGTGCATGAATGTATTCACAGCTGCAGAGGTTTTTTTTTTTTTTTTCTTTAGAATTAAATATGCACAAAGCAAAATATATTGCTTTTTGAAAAGTTTCACAAAACAGACCAAAGTTCTAGTAACGAGAGACTCTCATGTAGATGAGAACAACTAAGATTTTAAAAGATTTAACATGCTAGAAGAAGTCTGGCCGCACGATCCTGCTGCTGCACCCATCTTAATGTTCATCTGATAACACTGTGCATTCACAAATACATCAATACTGTGTACCGCAATGGAAAGAGCGGTGTCAGGTTGCAGGCAGTGCATGACTTGATGGCCACGACGCAGACTGGCTCTGGCAGAAGCATAATGACCGAGTTCCAATGTCATGAGGGTGGCTAAGATGCTCAGCTCATTTAGGCAGCGATAATGTAATAATGAAAGATGTTTTGTGGTATTAAAGCTCCACTACTCACAGCTGGATGACGAACACATGGGCCTTAGCAGCAGATCTCCAGACATCACATTATGTCGGAATGTGAAGCCACACACAGTTGCAGTCGAGCGGCTTAACGGCATATTTCTACTGCTATAGCAAGGCAGGATGAATAGTGCTTAGCGAAGCCTGTGTTTGTGGTGCAGGGATGTGCACCGTTACCTAATTTAGCTGAACAAGAGGATAATGCTGCATACCACTGCAGGAAAACCTTAGGAAACATGGGCTCAGTCTTCTGCAGGTGACCTTATAATCACCTGTGGCCGTTCCTTGATGCTTAGAAGAGAAATACAATACATGAATATCTACATTTCTGAATACAGTCTTTAACATGCTGCATCGAGAGGCTTCATGTCAGGTGATTACAGTGACAGCATAGTAAAGTATTCTTAAAAACAAACCTAATAAAGGCTTCAGTTGACCGCCACTGAGAATGAAGGAGTGAATTTTGATTGTAAATAAAAAGCCCACACATTTTCAGGTCTAGATCTCGATCTTTGATCTAATATTGCTGCTGTTCCATCTCCTATAGGGAAGAATAGAGCAGTGATTAACTCTATCGCCTTACTGCAAGAATATACTGGGTTTGATTCCTGTGAGTTTGCATGTTCTCCCCAGTGTTTAAGTCTGTACATGTCTCCTTTGGAAGCAAAAAATATGGATAGGGAATGGCCTTCAGGAGTGAAGGTGTAGATGGATGTATCCGTGTGTCTGTGATGGATGGTCAGCCTGTCCAAAGCTTTAGAACCCTGTGGCAACACTTTGGGGGGAGTTTTAACTGGTGCTAAAGCCACACGTCATAATTTGCTCATAATAAGCACCAATCAGATTCTAAAGGGTTTAATAAACACCAGCAGTATAAAGACAAAGCCTTAATGAATAAACAATAAAGCTTAATAATACAGTAATAAAGAGACACAATGAACAAACCTGAAGCAGATAATACACAAATAATCATCATTCTCATTATTTATTTAAAGGACCAATCAAGTCACCCCGTGACACTATTTTGAGAAGTGATGCTACTAATAATCCCAAGAGGGAAACATTATCCACGCACTCCTGTATGAAGCACCACCCAAAGGACCCATAATGAACTCATTCCTTCACTTAAACCACCATGCAATCCATACAGCGAGAGAAAATCACCACAGTGAGCGCAGGGAACCTGCAGAACAGTCCTTTTGGTGCAGGAGAACCGATAAATAATAGCTGTCTGGGGAACAGAAGCTTATTGTGTCCGACGTGCACGCCCGTGCTTTCAGAAGGAAGACTGTAGTCTGTGTCATCAGAGGAGGCAGTGTTAGAAACGCAATCCAGAAAAGCGGCGCCTTACCTTGTTAACGAAGGGACATCGGTTCGCATGTGTACGTCTATTTGTCCGAACGAGAGCGAGTATCTAATCTACCTGCCTGCTGTTGTGTAACTGGGGCATTTACCCGGAGTCAAGTGACAGTGCGGAGGTGCAGCGTGACCTGACGAGCACTCATGAGTGTCAGAAGGCTGATCAGCTCACGTGTGTGTGATGCATCTAATTATGTCGGCTGGATGACATGTCCTAATAATTAGACTTTATTTTAGGTTTAATAAATGATGTGGATGATTTACACTGGAAACGCTGGGCATGATTAAAGCCCTTATTCGTTTACGTGGCTGCAGAGGCCCGACGCAGAGCAAAAAAACCCTAAAAAATAAGACACAATTAAAAATTCAATTAAAAAAAAAAATTATTACACAGCTCGCTTATACAGTGGATAGCACTGAGGACTTACAGCAACACGATCTGGGTGGAGTTTCCATGTTCCCGTGTCTGTGTGGGATATCTACAGGTTCTCTGACGTCCTCCCACAGTCCAAAAACATGGATTCAAGGTGAATTGAAGCTGGGCAGTGGTAGCTCAGTGGTCAGGGCGTTGGGCTACCAATCTGAAGGTTGGGGGTTCAAATCCCAGGTCCACTGAAGTTACCAGTGTGGGTCCTTGAGCAAGACCCTTAACCCTCACTGCTCCAGGGATGTTGTGATGAACCCTGTGCTCACCTTGTAAGTCGCTTTGGATAAAAGCGTCCAATAAATGACCAAAATGTCAATGTAATGTAATGAATTGACTGCTCTAAATTGCCCAGATATAGTGGGTGTGAGTGTGTGTGTGAGTGCCCACTAATGATTTGGCACCCTGTCCTGGGTCTATTCGCCCATCACCCAAAATGTTCTTCCTTGAACAGTCATGGGAACCCACCGCGACCCTAGTACAGGATTAAGCGGAACATAATGAGATGAGACGTTACGCATGTTCTCCCCATTCTCCCCAAGAGGATGTCGTTTCATATTAATTCCTGTGACTGGTGCAGCCAACGAAGCTACTGTGGTGGAGTAAACACGGGTGTGTGGTACGTTTGGGGGACATGTGTACGTAGAACGTGAGGACAGACCAAGTGGAAATGACTGAGACAAGAAGGAAATGTGCAGAATGTAAACATCCATATTCATGAGCGAGGCAAATGAATGGAGAAGGCGAAAGAATAAAGCAAAAGAGAAAGAGAGAGTGTCTGAGTGGGTTATTGTGGTGGGATAGTAGCGTTTATACAGCCATGTCTGTTTCTGCTAACAGAATGGCACTCTGTTCCTCAGCCAGCTTAGCAGAACCAGACGAACAGATGCGCATTGATCATTTCAACCCGGCTGAGTAACACAAAGACCAGAACTGTTGAAAAACTGTACGCGTGCGCGTGTGTGTGTGTGTGTGTGTGTGTGTGTGTGTGTGTGTGTGTGTGTGTGTGTATAATGCCTGTGCATGGATGAATAAACTTGTGGTGTGCGAGTGTTTTCTCCTGCGAGTGTGCAGGAATACTTGTGGTATGCCTCAGAAATGTTCTCGATCACGAGTCCTGTCCTGCCTCCATGTTAAAATAAATATATAAACCCGGGAGTTCATGGTAATTTGATATTTAATTTCTGATTAATAATGAAATAACTGATTACATCATGGCAGCACGGTGGCTTAGTGGTTTAGCACATTCTCCTCTCGGCGCTAGGGATTCCCGGTTCGAATCCCCATCTGGGTGGAGTTTCCATGTTCTCCCCGTGTCTGCGTGGGTTTCCTCCGGGTTCTCTGGTTTCCTCCCACAGTCCAAAAACATGGATCAAGTCAATTGAATTCTCAAAAATTGCCCCATATAAAGTGTGTATGTCTGTGTGAGTGAGTGTGTGCCCAGCGATGGATTGGCACCCTGTCCAGCGCCCAAGATGTTCTCCCCTGGATGGGCATGGGGAACCCCACTGCGACCCTAATAGAGGATAAAGCGGGAGATAATGAATGAATGAATGATTACATCATCAATCAACCTATCGGAATCTGAATCTGGCTAAATTAAAAATAACCCTCATCAGATCCTGGGTCAGGTTCATAGTTCCACTCATCATACAGACGGACTGGGACAGCACTGACGAGAGCAACTCACCACCATGTCAGTGTCGCTGCAGTGATGAGAATCATTCATTCATTCATTCATTCATTCATTCATTATCTTGCGCTTTGTTCTATATTAGGGTCGTGGTGGGGTGTCTCCCATCCAGGGGAGACAGCTCGGGCGCTGGGCAGATACACCCAGGACAGGGCGCCAATCTATCGCTGGGCACACACTCACTCACACAGACACACTCACATGTTATATGGGGCAATTTGGAGAACTCAATTGACTTGATCCATGTTTTTGGACTGTGAGAGGAAACCGGAGAAGCCGGAGGAAACCCACGCGAACTCGGGGAGAACATGGAAACTCCACCCAGAACCGGGAATCCCTAGTGTTGAGAGGCGAACGTGCTAACCACTAAGCCGATAAGTGATAAGAATCATCCACCACCAAAATATTAGCTGCTCTGTGGTGGGCTCGAAGGCCATCAGTAACCTCTTTAAAATGCATCATCAACCACCCAAATATGACCTGCTCTAATAGCCAGAAACCCCCCCACAGGTCCTCCTCCTACAACAGCATGAAGTGGCCTTTAAATGACGTTACAAAACGATATACACGAAGGATGTATTTATGTAGGGGGGGGGGGGGGGTTTGGCGTTTATATGGGCTCCCAAATGATAAGCTCGGGCGCTGTGTGTAAACACACTCGGTGGTTAGCGGTGATGTACTGCAGCAGGTGCTTCAGAGATGCTCGGGTGTGCTGCACTTCAAAGAGGTTACGGACGCCTCGGCGAGAGCGACCGGGCACATTTAATAACGCTCCGTCCCACCGGCCTTCTGCGGAGAGACCGCCGAAAGCCGTCTGACTCAATGTGATGACACGACACGAGCGAAGAGAAACAGACTGCCGCTGTAAACTGACATTACGCACAATCTGTCACGGCCCGAGAAGCCCGCCGCAGTCCTGTAAGAGCTTCAAAATGACGCCGGCTCATCGGCGCCGCGCTGCACGAGCTCATACTGTCTTTAATAAAGAATACACCTGTTTCATGTGCTGTAACACACACACACAGAGCATCCTCACACACGGCCTTCCACACGACTCTCCCGGTTTGCTTTCCTTACAGCCGACGCCGGCAGAATGCGGGCAGGAGACTGGCATCCACTCCCTTTCACGCTCACTCGTGCCCGAGCTGGTGGAGGTTGTTGTTATGAGTGAGGAAGAGGAATTCAAATCCTTCCCTTCCTCCTTCAGACGTGACTAATTATACCGACTGATGGCATCAGACGCTCACGAGAAGGAATCACATGATGCTCAGCTTAGTCACTGAAGGAGGACAAACACAAACCTGCGAGCTTAGAAGGCAGATTATTCATCCAGGCAGATGTTAAACAGCTGTCTGCAGCAGATATTCCTGTACTTATGAACGCTGAATTCAGGTGATCCATTCAGTCTCATTGCTCTAAGGCTCTCACTGATGAGAGCACGGATCTAGCAATGCATCATGACGGTGCACAGAGCAGGGTGCTTTGTGGCAGGAGAGCATCTTCACTGTTTCAGTGGGACAGGGCTGCTGTAAACGGCTCAGGGAATCCCATCCACCTGCACAGAACCCTAACCTGAAACCAAACGAACAACTCTGAGATGACTTACGGCGTCTAGTCTCAGTGCACATGTGCAACATTCATTCATTCATTCATTATCTCCCGCTTTATCCTCTATTAGGGTCGCGGTGGGGTTCCCCATGCCCATCCAGGGGAGAACATCTCGGGCGCTGGGCAGATACACCCAGGACAGGGCGCCAATCCATCGCTGGGCACACACTCACTCACACAGACACACTCTATATGGGGCAATTTTGAGAATTCAATTGACTTGATCCATGTTTTTGGACTGTGGGAGGAAACCGGAGAACCCGGAGGAAACCCACGCAGACACGGGGAGAACATGGAAACTCCACCCAGATGGGGATTCGAACCGGGAATCCCTAGCGCTGAGAGGAGAACGTGCTGAACCACTAAGCCACCGTGCCGCCCTCACACGCACTATATTCATTCATTCCTTATCTTCCGCTTTATCCTCTATTAGGGTCACGGTGGGGTTCCCCATGCCCATCCAGGGGAGAACGTCTCAGGCGCAGGGCAGATACACCCAGGACAGGGCGCCAATCCATCGCTGGGCACACACTCACTCACACACTCACTCACACAGACACACTCTATATGGGGCAATTTGGAGAACTCAATTAACTTAATCCATGTTTTTGGACTGTGGGAGGAAACCGGAGAACCCGGAGAAAACCCACACAGACACGGGGAGAACATGGAAACTCCACCCAGATGGGGATTCGAACCGGGAATCCCTAGCGCTGAGAGGAGAACGTGCTAAACCACTAAGCCACCGTGCCGCTGGAGACATGTGCAACAGAGGCAGGTTATTATGGTTTACTATAGGATTTGGGGATTTCATTAATACTTCTTTCTGGAGGGTGTAAATAAGAACAGGCCTGTTCTGCTCCTGCGGGTTTAGCACTGTGATTAGCAGATCTGCTGAACGTAGACCTCTGTGCTGAGGTCAGGTGGGGGGGTCAGGTTGTGAGTGGGCGCTGACTAATCCACGGGTCCACTACACCCGAATGCTCCACTGCACCTCGACAGCTCTGCAGGTTTGTAATAGGTCGTGTTTTTAGCAAACAAATGTAAACCGTGGTGTCTTTTGGAAGAAGGAGTCTAAAAATAAAATAAATAAGAAGAGACAGCTGAGGACTTTTGAGGACCTCGTTCATTTCTCACTACAGTGAACTGATTCGTAAAGAATAAAATACATCTCAACATGCAGCTACGAAACACAAGACTCTTTATGTCTATGAGAGAGAGAGTTCTGTTGATGCATTAAAGACGCTGTGAGCATCAATCTTCTCTACAATATCAGTTTTGGAGAAAGACAGAAGCTAAGAGAGAAAATGAACAGTGAGTAAACTGGAACTGAAAGCAAACGGTGGATTTTATGCCATAAAACAATAAATCCATATCAAACTCGGATTACATTCAGCTGAAAATCTCTCGAGTCAGCAGATGCAGATGAACTCTGTGCCGTTTATGCTAAATGATCACAAATCAGGAAAATAAGATTCAAATGAGTATAAAAACCTAATCCCTTCATTCAGCTGGTCCTGAGTCAGGGTTCCAGGTCACCATCACAAGCACACATTAATACTCTCTGATACACAAAACACCCTCCATCGTTAGTACACACCAACATAGATGAACTTCTGTCATCACTTACACTCATGTTCATTTTACAGCATCCTGACTTCCATTCGCTTTGAAAGACCCTAATTTTAACCATACACACTACGACACTAATATCAATCATAACCTAACTTTAACCATAACCTAACCTTAACCCCTTGCAAAAATCACTAAAAACGACCGATTTTATACCCATGTCCTCTTTTAAGAATGCTATTACAAATGTTCTTACTGAATGTTGTAACTGCAGTGATTTAGACACTTTATAATGCTATTGTTGTCTTACAGTGTTGTTTGTGTGCTGTATGTCAGACTGTCATTGTAAATAAGAATTTGTTCTTAATGATTTGCCTGGTTAAAATAAGGTCTAATAAAAAAAATAATAATAAATAAAAAAAACTATAACCTAACATTAAGCTCTATATCTATAACCATATAATATGATTTCACTTTAAATCTGAATCATTGAGGTTGTGGGGACCCGCTGCCACAATAACATGAAGTTACCAAATGTAAATGTGTAGACAGGGTATATATATATATATATATATACGGAATATATATATACACTGATTTCTGGTACACACACACACATACGCAGAGGCCCTGTGAGTATCAAAACCACAATGAGTTACTTACAGCAGGCTAATAATACTGTGGTCCACCTGAGGATGTAATTAAGATGTGTAGTCTCACCACATCCCTCTCACATCTCTCATCCAGTGTCTGGTCTGCAGACAAAAAAAAATACTGTACAACTTCCACAGAAGTGTATAAAGGACAATCTGAGACTTTAAGAACCGGCAGACATCCGGACATGATCGTGGTGAATAGTGAATGTACGCTGTTCATGGCACAATCAGGCCTGTGGTGTAAGTGTTCTATTAGCAGAGATGGCACCACCAACTGATTACTCCGAACCACCAAATCTAACAGCAGTTACAGCTCACACGCCTCTGTTTACGTCCCGTTTGCATTCCCCTCGCCAGTGCTGCGGTCGGTTGTTTCCTGTGATTCATTCTGATTCATGTCATCTGTGTGAAGTTCCCCTCTGCAGTTCCCAGTGTGTGTGTTTCTTTTCGGATAATGCATTGTAAAGACAAAATGTCCATGATGAACTGTTTTCTGTCTTGTAGGTATAATCCTACTCAGGTAATAGCGGACGGGTGAGGCAGGGTGTGTCCACACATATTCTGTGTTCCTGTTTCTACAGGTAAAATGATTTCATACACATTTTTCTCACTTAATGACATGTGAAGCAACCTTTGGGCGGTGCAGTGGTGTAGTGGTCAGCGCGCCCACTTCTCAGCGGGCATTGCCATTCGAGATAATGAATGGATGGATGGAGACTTTCTCATCCCACTATAGAATTTTAAATGTGAATTTCTGAATGTTGATATCAGATACTGTCTGATTCTGTCTGATTCCGTCTGGTCAGAGGGCCTTTAATTGACCTTGCTGATCTGCAGCTGATTGCTTTGAGTCTCCAGTCGTTGCAGCATCACTTTACATGATTGGGTTTGTAATGCATATAAGTGTGTAGTCACAGGCAACAGGAACTGTCCTCTGGGGTACCACTGAATGATTCTGTTTAATCTGGTAGTACAAACCACAGTGACTCCCAGCATCACAGAAATGTCTTTTGTGTTCTAATTCCTGCTTAATTCCAGGGTCGTGGTGGTGTTCCTCATGCCCATCCAGGGGAGAGTGTTTTGGACACTGGGCAGATACACAGGGCGCCAATTATAGTGCAGCATCGTGGGCACACTCACTTACTCACTCACTCACTCATACACACTATATTTTTCATTCATTATCACCCGCTTTATTCTCTATTGGGGGTCACGGTGGGGTTCCCCAATGCCCATCCAGGGGAGAACGTCTCGGGCGCTGGGCAGATACACCCAGGACAGGGCGCCAATCCATCGCTGGGCACTCACGCACTCACTCAAACACACTCTATATGGGGCAATTTGGAGAACTCAATTGACTTGATCCATGTTTTTGGACTGTGGGAGGAAACCGGAGAACCCGGAGGAAACCCACACGGACACGGGGAGAACGTGGAAACTCCATCCAGATGTGGATTCGAACTGGGAATCTCTAGTGCTGAGAGGAGAACGTGCAAAACCACTAAGCCACCGTGCTGCCCTCACACGCACTATATTCATTCATTCATTCATTATCTCCCGCTTTATCCTCTATTAGGGTCACGGTGGGGTTCCCCATGCCCATCCAGGGGAGAACGTCTCGGGCGCTGGGCAGATACACCCAGGACAGGGCGCCAATCCATCGCTGGGCACTCACGCACTCACTCAAACACACTCTATATGGGGCAATTTGGAGAATTCAATTGACTTGATCCATGTTTTTGGACTGTGGGAGGAAACCGGAGAACCCGGAGGAAATCCACGCGGACACGGGGAGAACGTGGAAACTCCACCAAGATGTGGATTCGAACTGGGAATCCCTAGCGCTGAGAGGAGAACGTGCTAACCACTATGCCACCGTGCCGCCCTCACACACACTATATATAGGGGCAATTTGGAGAAGCCAATTAACCTTGAATCCATGTTTTTAGAAAGTGGTACCAGAAAACCCACACAGACACGGAGAGAACATGCAAACTACCCAGATAACGATTCGAACCTGAATCCCCAGCCCTGAGAGCACCTGTATAATGCACACATACACACCATCACCATGTGAGTGTCACTGCAATGCTGCAAGTCATCAACCAAAGCAGAAAACCCCGGCTCTGTGCTGCTCTGTTTATGCTCCTGATCTCAGGGGTCTAACAAAATATGCAAACCAACGGGCTTCAGTCTGCAATTATAGATTTACAGAGTGTCTGTACGGTACGTGGAGTTGATCAAATGGACAATGAGTATAAAACCAAGTGCAGCTTATAAAGTAAGTAATAAAACGCATCCGGATTAAAGCCTACTGACGGTGTAATGTGAAATTAGAATATTTATTTGAATTTAAACCAACGCTAGATTTAAAGATGCTTACATCGGACACCGAGGACCTGATTTCACACACAGCTATTTACACCTTGCTATTTACAGGTTGGCTGCCATTAACGATTGAACACGTGTAAAGCAACATTTAGGTAATAAACAAGCGTACAGTCCACACCTGCTGTGGCTATCTTCATTTTAGGCATCCATTTTCAAATACAAGTGGAAAAAGGTTCTGCATGCTACTATGATTATATATATATATTTTTTTTTCCCTTGGTCGATTTGTAGGCCATATTGTATGCAAACATGGCTTTTTTTATTTTTATTTTAATGCAGTCCTACTGGGATGGATGCAAGAAGCCTGAGCATTTTCATTTGGCATCCTGAACGCAGCTAATTCTATAAATGAAGATGAAGGAACCAGACTACAATAAGAGGCACCGGTCCTGCTGTCGTAGGCATGCTGCTGGCACAATAGCACACTGGCATGTCTGCTCTGCACATTCACAAAAAGCAACTGGAGCCTTTTAATAAAAGAAGGTGTATTTGGATTTCACCTGCAGCGCCGATTCGCTCTTATTTCTTATAATAAGAGATGAATGATGGATGGGCTGTGGGCATCCCCCCTCGCAGTGAAAGCTAATCAATGCAAGATGTGTTCTCATGAGATGATAAAGATATGTGTATTTTACGAGGTCGTGGAGGTTGATTCCCGTGTTTTTACGTCGTGGAATTCGAAAAAAAAAAAAATATATATATATATATATATGAACGCGTCCCCCGGTCCTCCCGCCCCGTCTGTGCGCACATCTGTGGACATCGACAATGGGCTTCCCCATTAACTCAGAGGACAAGGTCAACCTCCCGAATCCGGCTCTCTGTGCTGACCGCAATGGGAAGAGCAAACGCAGCCGGTTTTACCTGCGGGTTCGATTCTCAGGGATCAGTCCGCGCAGCGCGTCCCGCAGATCTCCGTCATCTCCCGCCTGCGTCTGGCGCTCCGGCTCTCCGACCTCTTTGTGTTTGCTGCTGATGCTGCGAGCGCCTCGCCCCCTCTCCCTCCTCCTCCTCCTCCTCTTCCTCCTCCTCCTCCTTCTCCTCTCCTTTTCCCCCTAGGCGAAAATACGGGGTGAGTTCCTGCACGAATGCACGTGTCGGGAAGGTGTGGCAACTGAGAGCCGTGGAAGAAACAACAAACGCGCGGGACCCACGCGTGGGTTGATGCGTAGCGTCGCGAGGGGCCACGTCACAAGACATGGCACAAAATATGCTGACAAACCGCATGTCACGCCAAAAAAAAAAAGGAGGGTTTTATGGTCCATACGTTCAGAAACACGCCTGCTCCACGTTTGGCAGAAAGATCAGCTGCTATGTGTGAATCATTAGCGGCTCCACATTGTTCCAAAACCTTTTGGATCACATCTTTGGCCCTCATCTGCTGCATACGTGGCCCGTATTTCGCAAGTAGACCGCTGATCTGTGCAACAAGTGGCCCAAATAAAAACAGGAGGCTGTGGTTCTGTTCTGGACCAAAATCATTCTGCATCATGTTGCTATCAGCGCATCATGTTGCATGTTCTCCTTGTGTCTAGATTTTAGGTTCTAGGTTTTCTCACACTATTCTGTTGAAAACATTCTTTCATTCATTATCTCCCGCTTTATCCTCTATTAGGGTCGCGGTGGGGTTCCCCATGCCCATCCAGGGGAGAATGTTTCGGGCGCTGGGCAGATACACCCAGGACAGGACGCCAATCTATCGCTGGGCACACACTCACACAGACACAGACACGCACACACATTATATGGGGCAATTTGGAGAACTCAATTGACTTGATCCATGTTTTTTGGACTGTGGGAGGAAACCGGAGAACCCGGAGGAAACCCACGCGGACACGGGGAGAACATGGAAACTCCACCCAGATGGGGATTTGAACCGGGAATCCCTAGCGCTGAGAGAAGAACGTGCTAAACCACTAAGCCACTGTGCTGCCTGTTGAAAACATATATATATATATATGAGATATACATGTTAATGTGTGTGTGTGTGTGTGTGTGTGTGTGTGTGTGTGTGTGTGTCAGGGTGAACTGGGGACCTGGTTAGGGTGTCCTACTGCCTTTCAACCTGTGAGTGTGGGGTTCGGCTCCCGCGCCCCTGGCCCCCTGATGCTGACAAGGGCCCTACACGTAAACGAATAAACAGAGAATGCAATTTTAAAGTAAAAAATTATGATGGTGATGGTGGCTTAGTGGTTTAGCACGTTCTCCTCTAAGCTCTAGGTATTCCCGGTTCGAATCCCCATCTGGGTGGAGTTTCCATGTTCTCCCTGTGTCCACGTGGGTTTCCTCCAGGTTCTCCGGTTTCCTCCCACAGTCCAAAAACATGGATCAAGTCATTTGAGTTCTCCAAATTGCCCCATATAGAGTGTGTCTGCGTGAGTGAGTGTGTGCCCAGCGATAGATTGGCGCCCTGTCTTGGGTGTATCTTCCCAGCGCCCCGAAACGTTCTCCCCTGGATGGGCATGAGGAACCCCATCCCCCCCCGAGACCCTAATAGAGGATAAAGCGGAAGATACTGAATGAATGAATGAATGATTATGATTTATTACACATTAAGTTTAAAACTCCAAGCCCAGTTGATGAGAGGATTTGAGACGCTGTTATTGTCTTGCTGACCGACAGAGGGCGCCGTTTTCAGGCCTCCGCTTCGTTTCTATGGTAATCGTCGTCATGTGGGCGCCATTTTCAAAAAGCTTTAGCGTTTTTAAACAGTCCGTTCAGCCGCGTTCTCCGCGTTCGCTGATGATCAGAGCCGGTGTTAGTTTCACTGTTTACACGAGCAAACCTCTCACGGCGTTTATTGTGAGTTGATTTAATGACATCAAAGAGAAGATAACGAGCGCCGACTGATGTAAACAAAGCTAACCGAGCTGAGATGCTAAAGCTAATCGGCGGTTGACTGACAGATCGAGCTGCCGGTGAGTCAGCACTCTGCCTCATTTATGTTCCGTTTTAACTTTAAACTTAAGATTCAATCATTTAACAGACATCGCTGTCCAGTGCAGGGGAAATAAGGGCCACCCGACGTTCATTTCCACTTTAATCTGTAATGAAATATCAACTGTTAAATAAAAGCCTATAATCTCTGATTTTATTTCTTTTATCTTTTTAATTCATTCATTTATTCATTATCTCCCGCTTTATCCTCTATTAGGGTCGTGGGGGGGGGGGGTTCCCCATGCCCATCCCCATCCCCATCCAGGGGAGAACGTCTTACTCTCACTCACACAGACACACTCTATATGGGGCAATTTGGAGAATCCAATTGACTTGATCCATGTGTTTGGACTGTGGGAGGAAACCGGAGAACCCGGAGGAAACTCATGCAGACACGGGGAGAACATGGAAACTCCACCCAGATGGGGATTCGAACCGGGAATCCCTAGCGCTGAGAGGAGAACGTGCTAAACACTAAGCCACCGTGCCACCCTTTTTAATTTATTCATTCATTCATTATCACCCGCTTTATCCTCTATTAGGGTCGCGGTGGGGTTCCCCATGCCCATCCAGGGGAGAACGTCTCGGGCGCTGGGCAGACAGACCCAGGACAGGGCGCTAATCCATCGCTGGGCACACTCTCACTCACACAGACACACTCTATATGGGGCAATTTTGAGAATCCAATTGACTTGATCCATGTGTTTGGACTGTGGGAGGAAACCGGAGAACCCGGAGGAAACCCACGCAGATGGGGATTCGAACCGTGAATCCCTAGTGCTGAGAGGAGAACGTGCTAATCACTAAGCCACCGTGCCGCCCTTTTTAATTTATTTTCTACTTAATTTTAATTTTGCTTACTATGTCTAGATTGATTGCTTTATTTATTTTTGTTGCCTTATCTTATATTTATTCAGCCCATTTCTCGGTTTTATTGTTTTTCTTTGTAAGGTGACCTTGAGTGTCCAGAAAGGCGCCATCAAATAAAATGTATTATTATTAATAAAAGCCCAATTCAGCTTCATGACATCTTGTAATGCGTCCTGAACATAAGTTTGTAACCACCTGAATCTCACACCTGGATGTTTCCTAGCATCTTGCAGAATAAAATTTAAGTTTTAGATAGGGGCGGCATGGTGGCTTAGTGGTTGGCATGTTCTCCTCTCAGCACTAGGGATTCCCGGTTCGAATCCCCCACTGGGTCGTGTCTGCGTGGGTTTCCTCCGGGTTCTCCGGTTTCCTCCCACAGTCCAAAAACATGGATCAAGTCAATTGAGTTCTCCAAATGGCCCCATGTAGAGTGTATTTGTGTGCGTGAGTGTGTGCCCAGCAATAGATTGGCACCCTGTCCTGGGTGTATCTGCCCAGTGCCTGAAACGTTCTGGTTCTGCCCCCTCCCCCCCCTCCCCCGACCCTAATATAGGATAAAGCGGAAGATAATGAATGAATGAAAAGTTGTAGATAAAGATAAAGTGATTTGTGTTGCCTACTGTGTTTATACACAGAGGTGTCTGTTACCCAGGGAGCAATTGGGGTTAGGTGCCTTGTCCAAGTGCACTTCATTACATTACCTTTGGTCATTTATTGGACGCTTTTATCCAAAGCGACTTACAAGGAGAACACGGGGTTCATCACAACATCCCTGGAGCAATGAGGGTTAAGGTACTGGTAACTGCAGTGGACCTGGGATTTGAACCCACAACCTTCAGATTGATAACCCAACGTCCTAACCACTGAGCTACCACTCCCTTCAGCCATGGTACAGGAAATCGAACCGGGAACCTTCAGGTCACAAGGCTGTGTCCTTAATTACAAGCCTACAGCAGCCCCATTACTCCCCATTATATGTACTATACCTACAGAGAGTTGTGTAGTTATTGCCACCTTTTGTTTATTACCATAGAGACGCCCATCCTTTTCACAGTGACATCATGAGCACTAATGCTGAGAGGAAATTTCTCAATCTCCGAAAGCGTCTGGATCAGCTGGGTTACAGACAGCCGTTAGGCATCGACTCCCTGCCACTCGTTGAAAAGCTTTTCGGGTGAGTTTACAAATGAGAGGAATTGCTTTTCTAAACTCTCAAAAAGAACTGAAATGCAAAATGGTTGTAATGGAAACGTGACCTCCATCGTGTTCTAAAGGAAGCCTTTACATCTGTGGCTTTATTGATTAAAATAAACTATTTAATATAAGGATATACCCCGTGTCTTTTTAGTGACTTGGTTCACACCACAGAAAGCCTCCGTAATGCCAAACTCTCAGCTGGGAAGACGGAGAAGGAGACCCGTAACCTCGACGCCCTGCTGGAGCCGTATAAAACGGAGAACGCTCGGCTGGTCCGAGAGAATAACGAGCTGCACTTGGGGTTTCTCAAACTGCAGGAGGACAAGGATCGGACCACCAGGGGTAGGTCTGAGTTGGGAGATCAAGCCCCTTTAATTACAGAAATGATTGGGAATGGCACCAGAGTAATGGCTGGGTGCTTTTTTTACTTGTGACATTGACAGCGCCTCTCAGCGCTAGGGATTCCCGGTTCGAATCCCCATCTGGGTGGAGTTTCCATGTTCTCCCCGTGTCTGCGTGGGTTTCCTCCGGGTTCTCCGGTTTCCTCCCACAGTCCAAAAACATGGATCAAGTCAATTGAATTCTCCAAATCGCCCCATATAGAGTGTGTCTGTGTGAGTGAGTGTGTGTGCCCAGACACTGTCCTGGGTCTATCTGCCCAGCGCCCAAGACGTTCTCCCCTGGATGGGCATGGGGAACCCCACCGCAACCCTAATAGAGGATAAAGCGGAAGATAATGAATGAATGAATGAAATAAGTGCAAGAACTTTTTTTTTTTTTTGTTTAATCAGAACTGAAGGCTCACATCAGAAAACTCGACCACGAGACCTCGGATCTAAAGTTCCTCAACAACCAGTACGTACATAAAGTGCGGGCTATGGAAAAAGACAGTAAAGCCAAGACTGATCGCATCCAGCAGCTTCAAGAGAAGAACATGCAAGCTGTCGTGCAGACACCTGGTGCGGTCGCTCGTCTTACACACATTACTGTTTTAATCCAGAGATCATTAAAGTAAATATTAAATACTGAACGGAGTGACTGTAATGGTCTCACGTAAATGTTTAAACAGGTGGAAAGAAAAGGCCGATACCTTTTAGACGGCAACGGATGCAGATCGATGAGCTGCTTCCCCCGCCACATGGCTCCACCTCTCCAACTGTAGCGCAGCCCGAGGACCCCTACATTGCTGATCTTCTGCAGGTAGCTGATGACAGGTATCAAAGAATTTAAACTTCAGCAAATTAATAACCAATGTGTAAAAATTATTGCTTTAATCTAAGTTTTGTGTTTTTTTTTTTAAAGAATTCAAGAGCTTCAACAGGAAGTTACAGCACTGAAGCTGGATTTAGAACGAGCCCAAGGAGGAATAAAGCACCTGAACACACAGGTGAGGATTCTGTTCTGTTGTACCACAGTATTCGGCTAATGCTGTGAACACTACATTGCTGTTAGGAAGTTCTAGGAAGTTCCCAAATTTGTGCATAATAAGGACGACAGAATATAGTCTTTGTTATTGTCTTCGGCACCAGAGAGCATCGTTGTGTTTATAATGAAACAGTGTGATGGACGTTGAAATGTCAACACAATGAAACTGTGCTCGCTCTGTCCGGTTTCCAGGTGGAGGAGCGGGATAAAGAGATTGAGCGTCTTAACCGAGCTTTGGATGGAGGCAGGCCGTATGATGTGATCTCTCTGGAGGCTCAAAACATCAGTAATGAGAAGCTTATTGCTCATCTGAACTTACAGGTGACTTTAATGAGTCCCAAACTCAATCGGTGAACAAATACTATTAAAAAAAAAACTATTTCTTTTGTAATTCAATGTGTGCATTTTTTTAAATGGATTAAATAAATAAAGTCCTACTCTGTATGTTTAACTTTTGACTTCACACTGCCCTCGTGTGGGCTGGACAGGAACAGTCTGCTCTACAGGAATGAATTATTGACCTTTAAAAGTGTCAATGCTTATAATCATAGTTTGGAAGGTTCCAGAAGAACAAACATCGAACATTGTGACATGATGTTTCTCCCGATTTTTTTCAGAAACCAACAGTAAAAGTGAAATGATCTGGAGCTTTTCTCTTACAGATCGAGTACCTGCAGGAGACGAACCGAGGTCTGGAGCTGAAGGTGGAAGGTCTGCAACAAAGGAGGAAAACCATTAGCAGTGAGGTGGCTGACTTGAGCGTGAGGAACCAGGAACTGTGCAATGAGCTCACGCAGATCGACCAGCTCGCACAGCAGCTGGAGAGGGACAATGAGGCTGTGCTGGAGACGGCTGACATGGAGCTGCTGGAGGCCAAGGTAGAGAGAGATAAGAGGATCTTTTGTATTAGTTTAAGTTTGTAGAATTATATAACACTTAAAATACAGCACACTGCGTCCTAAATGACCTCCCACCGTACCATACAGTACATAAAGGCAGTCGGCAGGAATGGCTTGTGTTTAAACCAAAATTTTAAATTGTGATTGCTTCTGCCTTTAGAAGGAAATCAAGCAGCTGAACAGACAGACAGAGGAACTGAAGGAGGTCATCGTGAAACTGAGACAGGTATACACTATTTTTTGTAGTTTTATAATTCCAGACTGTAGTACGTATCTGTTAGTGGTGGTTCTGTTGGGTCCTGACCGTTAGAACAGAGTAAAAGGACGTACACAGTGCGTACTGTAATCCATAACGTCCACAGCGTTGCATTAACTGATTACAGTTCTGATTTGGCTGTTGAAGGACATGGCAGAGGGAAATTATGAAAAGGACCGTCTGAGGGACCAGCTGTCCGAAATCCAGCAGCAGAACGAGCAGAGGGAGGGACTGATGAATTTCCTGGAGGAGGAAAAAAAGAGGCTGCAGGACAAAGTGGAGAAAATGACACGAGCTGGTATGAGCTGCTTTTCTGAAGCGTTCAGCCCTCAGTTTGTTTCTATGATTTTAAAGAACGTATGAAATTTCCGCTCTATTAATTACTAATTAATGAAGAGCGGACATGTTCCACATATATGAAACTGTAGCTCCGGTTGTGCTTTAGATAAGGAAATGGTTCTGGAGTTGGAGAGAATGCGATCTCGGCACGGGATGTGTAGCAAAGAGCGCTCCCCGTCTCGCCTGGACGCGTTTGTGAGGAGTCTGGAGGAGGAGCGGGATCACTACAGACAGGAGGCAGAGAGATATCGGAGGAGCCGAGGGGGCGCGGACAGCTCCCTGTTCAGTCCGTCTAAAAGTAGGAGCCCCAGAAGGCGGGGCAGCTGGACTGCTAAGGTATGTGCAACACACATGCAGGTCATGGGCGAAAGGCAGGACGTCAGTCCATCACAGGGCAGACACACCCAGGGATAGATTAGTATCTCCAGTCCAGACTGTTGCAGGAAGCCATTGCTGTTGTGTTCCAGGGGGAGAGTACAGATTTGGAACTGGAGCGTACCGTACAGGAGAGAGATGAACTGCAGGCTGTACTGTTGAGCTTTGAGAAGCAGATGGAGGACATTCAGGAGAACGTCAAACAGCTCACTGCTGAGAGAGATCGACTCAGCACGCAGTACCAACAGGTGGGAAGACATTTAACAACCATGTGCCTGAAAAAAGAACAAGTTAGTATTGAGTTCAGTAGGGGTGAGCTGCAATATTCGCTGATTCGACGATGCGATTCGGAGAACCGTAGTCCACTATGAACCTCATAGTTGAATGTACCATTTTGACCCCATGGGGGTGCCCATGGCTGCTGCTAAGCATTAGTTTTTACATGAAATGTCTTTGTTTTCGTTATATATATAGCCTTTTGTCAAATAAAATCATCCTAATTACTAGAAAAAAAAGAAAAAAAGGTTTTCTTTTGTTAGAAAAACAAGTAAAATATATATATAATTAAAAAAAAAAAACTATGCCCTTAGCGCCATCTTGTGGTGAAATTTTAACTGATTCCACTATAGGGAAAATCTGACGAATCAGATTCGACTATGAAAATCTTTAGTTGAATACAGCCCTAGAGTTCAGACATGTTTCAGCTATATACAAAACCTGTGTGTGTGTGTGTGTGTCAGGCCCTGGAAGAGTTAAACCGTGCTCAGCTTCAGCAGAGGATGAATGAGGAGCGAGTGCAGGCAGACGCAGAACTTCACAAGGTTACCTCAGAGAGAGACTCCCTTCGTGAGAGACTGAAGGTCCGTTTGTGTTGGTTTTAATGTCATCTCGTTAAATCGGCCACCTGATCCGACTCGGACTGGACTGTAGGATCGTTAAGATGCTCTCTGTGAATGGGTTTTGCGCAGGTGGCGCAGTCCTCGGCGCTGACAAACAGGGAGTGGGAGGAAATCAGAATCCTGCAGCTGGAGACGACTGTGCAGACGGTACGAATCTACAGACAAATAACACAGTGTTGCATATCGTTGCTTTAACGTGATGTATGAATCAGTAATAACTGATAGAGTTTTGGCAAAGAGTAAATAAATGCATCTTGGCAAAACTTAAATCTGTGATCCATAAACACATGGCCCTGCCGGATGTGTTGACGTGTACGGCGTCCGCAGCTGGAGAGAGAGCGGCTGGACCTCCGGACTCAGGTGGCCGTTTTAAAAGAAAGCCGTGCAGCCGCGGAGGAGGAGCTGAGGACGCGATCAACAGCTCTGCTTCAGAACGTGGAAGAGATCGCACAGCAGAAAGCAGAGAACAATGCACTGAGGTACAGCATGCTGAAGTGTGTGTGTGTGTGGGAGGGGGGCATTCAATATATATATGCCTATAGAGTGTGTTGTGTTTGCAGGCTGCTGCAGGAGCAGATGGAAAAGTCTCTCTCTGACGTCCAGCACCGATTATCTGTAAAGAACAGCGAGTTGCAAGCAGCTCACCAACAATTAGACACATTAGAGGACCAAATCAGTAAGCTTCTGACTTTAAAATCCTAAAAATAATTCAAATGATGTCGGTTTGTAATAATGCACCTGCATCTGGAACCTTGACGTGTGTGTGTGGTTTTTAGCTGAACTCAGCATGCGCGGTTCCACTCAGAAAAACGACGTCGCAGTGCTTCAGAGTGCGATAGCGTCTCTGGATCAGGAGAAGGATGCGCTGCAGGAGGCCGTCGACCACAAGGCCGAGAGTCTGGTCGTGCTTCAGGAGCAATTGCAGAAGAAGGTACGGTCCCGTCACCTCCATCAGCATGTCTCCATCACTGCAGCAGGTGTTTCATATTCCATCTGACTTTTGATTTAATTGACATGTTAACATTGTTGTTGTCTCAGGAGAAGACTCTGACCGAGGTCCGCATCACCATAACTGAACTGGAGACCACTTTAGAGTGAGTTTCTGTTTGTTTTAAATTCTTGGGTCATTCTGTGGTCCTCATAATCTCAATGTTTGATACTTTGGGATTCATTAAGATTTCCAATAACAAAAAATAAATCGGGTGTTGCAAAAAGGACCTCCTGTTTAGGCCCCGGGTTCCAAATATGGGAATCACTAACAGAATCTGACAGGTGATTCTGAATCGTTGGTGTGTCGCTCACCAGTCAGCTGAAGGTCGCGCTGAGCAGCCGGGAGCGAGAGATTGCAAGCCTGCGCAGACAGC
The DNA here is from genome assembly GCA_019802505.1 of Corydoras sp. C115. NCBI lineage: Eukaryota > Metazoa > Chordata > Actinopteri > Siluriformes > Callichthyidae > Corydoras > Corydoras sp. C115. The sequence goes on along the minus strand of JAFMOC010000041.1, from coordinate 1,128,581 downwards.
TAGATCAGTCGCAAGGGGAGCTTTCGTCAGTCAGCCGCGATCGAGAGATGGCCCTGAGAGAGAACCGACGTCTGCAGGACGACTTGGCCACCATGACCAAAGAAAACCAGGTACATGCACCTAAACATCAGCCAACCACTGAGGACCCGGACACACACACCTGTTCTCACATCGCCGTCGTGGTGTTTAAAGGCGGTGCACAGAGAGATGGATGCCCTGCTGCAGGACAGGGACGAGCTGAAAATGAGAGTCCACTCCTACATCACTGAAGTGGCCAAGATCGAGAAGATCATGACCGCAAAGGTGAGTGAGGGATTATTTACTTTCAATTAAGCTCGCAGAGGGCCGGATGTGGCTCCGGGGCCCAAAAGGGGATCGTTTTCTTCAGATTTTGACCCCTGGGTTTTAAGGCTAGCCATCCGTGTGATGTTCTACAGGAGCAGGAGAACAGGGAGATGCTGGAGCGCTTTCGGATGGCTCACATGGAAGCAGAGCAGCGTGAGCGGAAGCTGCAGCAGTCTGAGGGCCACAACAACTCCATTAAATTAGAGCTGCTGTCATCTGACACAGAGCGCAGAACCCTCCGCGAGAAGGTCTCACTGCAGGAGCAAGAGATACAGGAGGTACGCTGAAGGGAGGAGGCGCATTTGCTCATGCAGTGTAGATTGTTGGACCTCCCTGTATAACCTGTGGTTTACTGTAGGGGTGAGCTGCAATATTCGCTGATTCCACGATTCGATTCGGAGAACCGTAGTCGACTATGAACCTCATAGTCGAATGTATCATTTTGACCACATGGGGGCGCCCATGGCTGCTGCTAAGCATTAGTTTTTACATGAAATGTCTTTGTTTTCGTTATATATATAGCCTTTTGTCAAATAAAATCATCCTAATTTCTGTTAATAGTTTTTTTTTAATGATGTGTGCGCTTTAACATAGGCTGCACATTAATAAAGCTCCCCCTGCAGTTAGTTGCACATTCCAAATGAGCAGAGCTGAAGACGCTACAGGGCCGTTAGCATCTACCGCTGTATTTTTCCATGATGGCTATGGCTACCAAAAAAGCTTCCAAAGTACGGGAGTTTTTGGAAAAAGATAAAAACGAACCCAAGAAAGTAAAGTGCAAGTTATGTCATCTAATTCTTGCATATCACACGACAACAACCAACATCAGCGCAAAAGTCCAGAACGGGGATCCCATTTACGGTGCTCTAGAAAAACAAGTAAAATATAATTTTTTTTTTTTTTTTTAAACCACGCTTATAGTGCCATCTTGTGGTGAAATTAACTGTTTCGACTATCAGTCGACTATAGGGAAAATCTGACGAATCAGATTCGACTATGAAAATCCTTAGTTGAAGACACCCCTAGTTTACTGTAATGATGTGTATTAATGAATGTTTACCTCCACGCTGCCGTTTCTAGCACATGACTGCACTGCAGGCGTACGAGGACCAAGTGTCCTCCCTGATGCGGGCGCTGTCTCGTCTGGAGGAGGAGCTCCAGGTTGCGCGGTCCGACAAGGCCTCCGCACTCGCTGACCTTGCCTCCGTCCGAGAACTGTGTGTTAAGCTGGACTCCAGTAAAGAGCTGACCACACGCCAGTTAACGACCAAAAGCATGGAGGTGGAGCGGGTGAGTCGGGAATGTCCAAAAGAAATGTAGAAATGTAGAAATCATCCAGTCGGGGCAGAAAGAGGGTTCTGAAAAAAATAAACACCGCCTCCTCCTCCTCCTCCTCATCTCCACTCCGCTTTGTGTTGTTTGCTTGACCTCAGGTGACGGGGGAGTTGGCCGACACACGTTCCGAGGCCGAGCTCTTAAAGAAGCAGCTGGCCAGTGAGAAAGCAACCGTGCGCAACCTGGAGACGCTACTGTCCAATAACCGACAGAAGGAGTTCCAGAACCACCTCAGCGCCAGCGAGCGGGAGTCGGAACTCAAAGTCCTGAAAGACCGCCTGGCCCTCGCCGACAGCAAGACGTAAGGAGGGTCGCCACCTAAAGCACAATGCACACTACAGCAAAGATCCACAAGGTGGAGCAATGTGGTGGATGTGTCTAATCAAACACACAGCTGCAGCAGCACTGCAGCGTCTGATCTGACTGAATCAGCACGACACACGTCATACCATCAGTATGTCACTGCAGTGTGAAGAGTCACCTTCGGGGGTCGCACCTGTCCATTTCATTCATTCATTCATTCATCTCCCGCTTTATCCTCTATTAGGGTCGCGGTGGGGTTCCCCATGCCCATCCAGGGGAGACACCCAGGACAGGGCGCCAATCCATCGCTGGGCACACACTCACTCACACAGACACACTCTATATGGGGCAATTTGGAGAACTCACTTGACTTGATCCATGTTTTTGGACTGTGGGAGGAAACCGGAGAACCCGGAACCCGGTGGTTTAGCAAGTTCGCCTCTCAGCGCTAGGGATTCCCGGTTCGAATCCCCGTCTGGGTGGAGTTTCCATGTTCTCCCCGTGTCCGCGTGGGTTTCCTCCGGGTTCTCCGGTTTCCTACCACAGTCCAAAAACATGGATCAAGTCAATTGAATTAGAGTGTATGTGTGAGTGAGTGTGTGCCCAGCGATGTATTGGCGCCCTGTCCTGGGTGTATCTGCCCAGCGCCCGAGACGTTCTCCCCTGGATGGGCATGGGGAACCCCACTGCGACCCTAATAGAGGATAAAGCGGGTGATAATGAATGAATGAATGAATGTATGAATAATTAAAGCTGGCGGCACGGTGGCTTAGTGGTTTAGCATGTTCTCCTCTCAGCACTAGGGATTCCCGGTTTGAATCCCCATCTGGGTGGAGTTTCCATGTTCTCTCCGTGTCTGTGTGGGTTTCCTCCGGGTTCACCGGTTTCCTCCCACAGTCCAAAAATATGGATCAAGTCAATTGAGTTCTCCCAATTGCCCCATATAGAGTGTGTCTGTGTGAGTGAGTGTGTGCCCAGCGATGGATTGGCGCCCTGTCCTGGGTCTATCTGCCCAGCAGCCGAGACGTTCTCCCCTGGATGGGCATGGGGAACCCCACCGCGACCCTAATAGAGGATAAAGCGGGTGATAATGAATGAATGAATGATTAAAGCTTCTGCTTGGTCTCTGGATGTGTGGGTTCTTTCAGGGCGGGTCATGTGAGGGAGGTCAGTCAGCTGCGCGGGAAAGTCTCTCAGCTGCAGACCGAGATGGACGTGCTGAAGAGGCAGCTGACGACGGAGCGCTTCGAGCGGTGAGTCAATGTTCCCACCTCAGCGCCGCGTGCCGTTCTAAATGAGCTCGTAATGCTGCGTTTTCAGCGTGACGTACGGAACAGTGGGGGGGGAACGTGGGCTCCGTTTCCTCTTTGGGACGCAGCTGCCGGCGTTCTGTTCATGTCTGTCTTTACTCCCTCCACCCTGAAACACACTTATAAATATAGTGCTTTAGTTCTTATAGTGGCTTAGTGGTTTAGCATGTTCTCCTCTCAGCGCTAGGGATTCCCGGTTTGAATCCCCATCTGGGTGGAGTTTCCATGTTCTCCCCTTGTCCGTGTGGGTTTCCTCCGGGTTCTCCGGTTTCCTCCCACAGTCCAAAAACATGGATCAAGTCAATTGAGTTCTCCAAATTGCCCCATATAGAGTGTGTGTGTGAGTGAATGTGTGCCCAGCGATAGGTTGGCGCCCTGTCCTGGGTGTGTCTGCCCAGCGCCCAAGACGTTCTCCCCTGGATGGGCATGGGGAACCGCCCCCGACCCTATTATAGGATAAAGCGGGAGATAATGAATGAATGGATAGTTCCTATATATCTACAACACAGAGTACATGTCATGTATAGTCTGCTTTGTGTTCTATACATGACTCAACACACACACACTGAGTTCTGTATGCAAAACGTGTATTACAAAATGTTCTACTCCGTACTGACCGTGTTCCTCAAACCTATCCCGTCTGTCTGTGTTCCAGCGAGAGGGCAGTGCAGGAGATGCGTAAGCAGGGCGTGTCGTTCACCTCGCTGCGCAGCTCCTCTCCTCTCAGTGCATCGCTCAGTCCACGCCCACCGTCTCCCGAGCGCTCGGTCCTGTCCGTTCCCGAGCAGTCAGCGGTCAGCTCGTCAGAAAGGTGAGTGTCCACCGAGCCGGCGCGAGCCGGACCGCCACGTCCACCGAGCCCGCGCGAGCCGATGCCCCCCGCACGTCTGCTTCAGAAGCGTCAGCTTTAAGGATTAGAGGAGAAGCCTCCATCTCTAGATGCTCACATCTCCAACCTCATGATGCCATCACAGCTTCAACCCTCCTTCATCCCGTCCGCTGGATGTTCTGCATCGTCGGTTCTCGAGGTCACTTGGCCGAAAATCTAATCTCTATCTGATTGACTTCTGGAACGAAAACAGTAGAGGGACATGAGATCATGACATGACCATCAAACGGAGAAGCACACTGATGTAATTATGGGTTCTGAAGACACGATGTGCCATAAACCACTAAACCTCGGGGAATGAAGCGGAACCTGGTTCTGGAGCGAAGGAAAACAGACTTTGATCTCAGGGCTCTGCTTTAAGTGTGTGACCCGTGTTCGGTCCTGTTTTTGTACTTTTGTATGTTCCTTTTAACAGTTAACTTATTAATTTGAAATAAACTTGTGTAATTCAGAACAGGGCGGCACGGTGGCTTAGTGGTTTAGCACGTTCTCCTCTCAGCACTAGGGATTCCCGGTTCGAATCCCCATCTGGGTGGAGTTTCCATGTTCTCCCTGTGTCTGCGTGGGTTTCCTCCGGGTTCTCCGGTTTCCTCCCACAGTCCAAAAACATGGATCAAGTCAATTGGATTCTCCAAATTGCCCCATATAGAGTGTGTGTGTGTGAGTGAGTGTGTGCCCAGCGATGGATTGGCGCCCTGTTCTGGGTGTATCTGCCCAGCGTCCAAGACGTTCTCCCCTGAATGGACATGGGGAACCCCACCGCGACCCTAATAGAGGATAAAGCGGGAGATAATGAATGAATGAATAATTCAGAACACACCTGTATAGAACTCTGCATGGGGAGGCAATCAGGTCAATGTATCTGATAAAGTAAACACAGTAAGTGGACAGAAGCCCCTGCACCTCACCACCACCATCACCCACCCAAAGAATACCCGCTCTGAATGGAACAGACATAATAAGGAGAACCTGTTAAAGCGAGCGGCACGGTGGCTTAGTGGTTTAGCATGTTCTCCTCTCAGCACTAGGGATTCCCGGTTCGAATCCCCACCTGGGTGGAGTTTCCATGTCCTCCCCGTGTCTGCGTGGGTTTCCTCCGGGTTCTCCGGTTTCCTCCCACAGTCCAAAAACATGGATCAAGTCAATTGAGTTCTCCAAATTGCCCCATATAGAGTGTGTCTGTGTGAGTGAGTGTGTGCCCAGCGATGGATTGGCGCCCTGTCCTGGGTGTATCTGCCCAGCGCCCAAGACGTTCTCCCCTGGATGGGCATGGGGAACCCCACCGCGACCCTAATAGAGGATAAAGTGGGAGATGATGGATGATAAAGCGATCAGTGAGTGTGTTTCTAACCTCATGCCGTCTCCTCGTGCGTTCTCGTCGTGACGGTGACTGATTTTAGATGAGGCGTCAGTGCTGAATCTGGAACTTGTTCTGTTTTCTTTTGGTCACGGCAGCCGGACGCGTCCATCTTCACTCCAGAAGCTTTGCTTTCTTTCCGTTCTCTCGGATCCTCTTTCGTTTTGGACGTTCCGCTGCATTCTTACGGGATTTACAGCCGAGACTTTAAAGGGGATTTGTGAGTGTGAAGCTGCGGCGTGTGCTGCTGTTTAACTTTAAGACGAGTCGGTCTGCATTCTGCCCCCGGGGTCGTGCTCGGGGGGGGGGGGCAGACACGTTAAAAAAATAAAATAAAAATAATCCAGGTGGCACGGTGGCTTAGTGGTTTAGCACGTTCTCCTCTCAGCACTAGGGATTCCCGGTTCGAATCCCCATCTGGGTGGAGTTTCCTTGTTCTTCCCGTGTCTGCGTGGGTTTCCTCCGGGTTCTCCGGTTTCCTCCCACAGTCCAAAAACATGGATCAAGTCAATTTGAGTTCTCCAAATTGCCCCATATAGAGTGTTTGTGTGCCCAGCGATAGATTGGTGTGTATGTCTGTGTGTCCAGAGATGGATTGGCGCCCTGTCCTGGGTGAATCTTTTTTTTTTTTATATATATATATATATATAATTAAAGCTGGTGGCACGGTGGCTTAGTGGTTTAGCACGTTCTCCTCTCAGCGCTAGGGATTCCCGGTTCGAATCCCCGTCTGGGTGGAGTTTCCATGTTCTCCCCGTGTCCGTGTGGGTTTCCTCCGGGTTCTCCGGTTTCCTCCCACAGTCCAAAAACATGGATCAAGTCAACTGAATTCTCCAAATTGCCCCATATAGAGTGTGTCTGTGTGAGTGAGTGTGTGCCCAGCGATGGATTGGCGCCCTGTCCTGGGTGTATCTGCCCAGCGCCCGAGACGTTTTCCCCTGGATGGGCATGGGGAACCTCCACCCCCCACGACCCTAATAGAGGATAAAGCACAAGATAATGAATGAATGAATGAATGAAAAATAACCCCCCCCCCCACAGAGACAGAAGAACTGCAGGCTGTAACTGTAGATATACAAAGTGCACTCATATGTACCATTAAGGTGAAGAAATGAGTAACTACTGAATGAAATGGCCCGTACCATTTTTATTCTGCACTGTAAATAATACATAATGTCCCCATACAAAAGGGGGGGGGGGGTGAGGGGTGCATACTCTTCCAATAGACTTTACCCTGAGAAGAAAAGACGCATTTCTGAAACTAAACCCACGAATTTGTGAAAACCTGCGTCCAGCACAACACAGCGCGCGGCCGGGTGCGAGGGGGCGCCGCTGTCGGGTAAAGTAAACAATCGAAATTTAAAGTAAACAATCGAAAGCTTTCACCTCACGCGGAGACATCGTGGTTCCGGCGACGCTAAATAGTGGTTACGGTTTAAATAGCTTAGACCCGACACGCGAGGGCGGAGTCAACCATGTTCACGATTCTGTACAACGGACGTAAAAACCGTACGGTAAAAAAAATACTGTCGCTTCACAGACCGTTCACGCAGACCAGCGACCTGGCCTGTGCAAGGGTCATCTGCGTTGGGGGGGGGGGGGGGGGGGGGTCATCACGGTGGGAGGGTCTGTGTATTTCATACCGGATGCTCTCCCCTTCAGAACCCCCCCCCCCCCCCCCCCCCCCCCTATCTAACCGGGACGGGACCGGCCACTGTAAGCTCGCCGATGCACTCTCCGGAAGGTTATGGCCCCCTGAATGCCCCGCATGCTTTACCACTGCCCCCTGAGAAACTGCCCCCCGTGCCTATCCCAGCACTTCCAGGGTGAAGGTTGCCAGTCCACTGCAGGACAGATGTTTATTGACGTACAATCTCCATTTCACCATGTCACACAAGTCTGTGACAGGCACCTCATACAGACACACGGAGAACATACAAAACTCCACGAGAAGAGGGCCTTGTCTGCAGCACCGTGCCATTCGTCCATCCTCTCATTGGCCAAAAGGTGGAGAATTACACGGAATGATCAGTTAATGACATGCTGTCCTGAGCTTTGGTTGGGTGAGCCTGGCTCACAGTCGCTGTTCCAATGCATCCTATATGTTTAATGGCGTTAACTCAGGGATCCATGTGGGTGAATCCTATCCCAGCACTAAAGCAGACCCACATATGATACCGGCACGAATCCGGTCCACCAGCAAGCGGTACAGAAGCTCTGGGCTGATTTCTAAAGTGGACACATCTGAAAAACCAGATCATTAATGTTGATATTATGGGTTGTCCTTCTCATCATGCGCCGGAGTGCGCGAGAGCAGCTGTACGGCGCCGTCAGAGCCGACAGTATTCGGCGGTGACGTTGGGTAGCGGATAGCCAAAGAGAGAAAAGTCGAGAATATACTTTGGCAAAAGCTCCCGAAGCAGTTTCTGAGGTACGGTGCACAGATAATAATGCAGCGTCTCCTTGGTGACGGGTTTATACCAGGCCTGGCGCTCGGGGAAGCGCACGTTCCGCGGCGCGCCGATGCGCTCCAGCACGTACTCCGCGTCGCCCTCGATCCTCTCGTACGAGCCGATGAAGTCGTAGCGCACGGCGCACGGCTGGCACAGGTTGTACACGGGCATCCAGTGCTCGTTCATGCGCTCGGCGTCCTCGTCCAGCAGGTAGCGCACGAACTCGGTGAACGTGACGTCGTCGCCGGCCGCCCCGGCGTCCTTGCCGTGGCCCTGGCGGTAGCGCCTCACGATCTCGGCGCCGTATTTGCGCTGGTAGGCCTCGATCTCGCCGAACTTGTTCCTGTAGGCGGAGAGCAGGCGCGCCATGGGCTCGCGCACGAACATGAACTTGAAGTAGTGGCGCAGGCGGTGGCGGATCTCCTCCGCCGAGAAGTTGGAGAGGAAGAGCAGGTCGGCCCGGTGGTCCATCTTGGTTTGGACGTGAACGTCGGCGAGCGTGCCGCTCAGAACCTTCAGCACGCGCTTCCAGTTGGAGCACGCCACCTTGGGCACGTAGCAGTACAAGAAGCGGTACTTCTCGTTCACCAGGACGTGCTTCAGCAAAGTCTTCCTCTGGGGTGCACTGAGGGTCCACACGTTCTGCTGCCCGTTCTGCTGGCCGCACATCGCGCGGATGGTTCGGTTACGGATCTCCTGCGTGATCTGCAGGGAAAGTGGAGAACATTAGAGGTTCTGATGAAGACCTGGTCTGTGGGCTGGGTGAATCTGTGGAAACAGGGGTCCTGAAAGTCCACGTGTTTTTATTCGGAACGACATCATACAACAGAGCGGCGGCACGGTGGATTAGTGGTTTAACACGTTCTCCTCTCAGTTCTAGGGATTCCCGGTTAGAATCCCCATCTGGGTGGAGTTTCCATGTTCTTCTGGTGTCCACGTGGGTTTCCTCTGGGTTCTCCGGTTTCCTCCCACAGTCCAAAAAACATGGATCAAGTCAATTGAGTTCTCTAAATTGCCCCATATAGAGTGTGTCTGTGTGAGTGAGTGTGTGCCCAGCGATGGATTGGCGCCCTGTCCTGGGTCTATCTGCCCAGCGCCCGAAACGTTCTCCCCTGGATGGGCATGGGGAAGCCCCCTCCCCTAATAGAGGATAAAGCGGGAGATAATGAATGGATAGTGGCTGTTCCCCGTTCCCCCCAGGGGAGAATGTTTCGTGCGCTGGGCAGATACACCTAGGACAGGGGACAATCTATCGCTGGGCACACACTCACTCACACAAACACACTCTATATGGGGCAATTTGGGGGGCTGCATCCTGGCTGGTAGCTTAAAATCACTATTAATTTAAAAATTCATTACAAATAATCAATATATTAATTGATGAGAATGACTTCATGTTCTCCCCGTGTCCGCGTGGATTTCCTCCGGGTTCTCCGGTTTCCTCCCACAGTCCAAAAAACATGGATCAAGTCAATTGAGTTCTCCAAATTGCCCCATATAGTGTGTGTCTGTGTGAGTGAGTGTGTGCCCAGCGATAGATTGGCGCCCTGTCCTGGGTGTATCTGCCCAGCGCCCGAGACGTTCTCCCCTGTACCCCCCCCCCCCCCAATAGAGGATAAAGTGGAAGATAATGAATGGATAGTGTCGCGGGGTAGGGGGGGGGCGTGTTGGCTGTTCCCCGTTTCCCATGCCCATCCAGGGGAGAATGTTTCGGGCGCTGGGCAGATACACCCAGGACAGGGGGCAATCTATCGCTGGGCACTCACTCACACAAACACACTCTATATGGGGCAATTTGGAGAATTCAGTTGACCTTGATCCATGTTTTTGGACTGTGGGAGGAAACCGAAGAACCTGGAGGAAACCCTAGCAGACAAGGGGAGGACATGAGGGACATGGGGAAACCCCCCCGACCCTAATATAGGATAAAGCAGAAGATAATGGATGGATGGATGGAGTTTATTATTCACTTTTTTCTTTTTTTTATTTTTTTTAAAAAGTAAAAGTAGATTTTAAGACTTTTCGCTCAGACTTCACGTCTTAATTGTGATGTTAGTGAAGATCACCGGAGACTGAACCTTAACCCTTTAACCCCGCGGGACTTACCTGCGCGTCCACGTCCACGGCGGGGTGCCGGCGCTCGGCTCGGTGATCCAGCCTCCGGGCGCTGGCGTGGGGCGCGGGGTTGGTCATGCCGCTCAGCATTCCCTTCTCGATCAGCAGCAGCAGGCCTCCGGACGCCACGATCACCGCGAACGTGAGGACGGAGGGCAGCAGGGCGGAGCGGCGGCGCGTCGTGCGGGAGCTCACGGGCGAGACGCTGAAGCGCAGCACCGAGGAGCCGCCGCCGCCGCTCCCCGCACTCCGCCCGCTCTGTGCTCTCGGAGCCGGCATGATAAGGAGACGTGCCCGCCGCCGCCGCCTCCTCCACGGCGTCGCGTCGCGTCGCTTCCCCCGAAACAGCGAACGTGGCAAAACTAACAGCGCCGCATCCCGCGCTCGCGCCGGAGCCTCCGAGTTCCCCGCGAGCGCCGACGAGCTGAGGATTGTGGGAAATGTAGTCGCTGCAAATGGAGGGTGGAGGGGGGGCGCTCTGAGGCGCAGATGGATGCTGACGGAGCCGAACTGTCGCTTTCGCACCGAATCTGATCGACTGACTTTAATCCGAGTCGGATCTGAAAAAAACTGCAGTAAATTTGACTCCCTTTAATATTTAATAACCGACTTCAGTTCGACGACGACTCAGATCGGACGTCTTGTACTTTTATTGCCTCTGCGCATGCGCAGCCGCGGTCGGCTGCTACGTGTAATTACATTTTACATTTTTGGTCATTTAGGGCGGCACGGTGGCTTAGTGGTTTGGCATGTTCTCCTCTCAGCGCTAGGGATTCCCGGTTCGAATCCCCATCTGGGTGGAGTTTGCATGTTCTCCCCGTGTCCGCGTGGGTTTCCTCCGGTTTCCTCCCACTTTATCCTCTATTAGGGTCGCGGTGGGGTTCCCCATGCCCATCCAGGGGAGAACGTTTCGGGCGCCGGGCAGACACACCCAGGACAGGGCGCCAACCTATCGCTGAGCACACACTCACACAAACACACTCTATATGGGGCAATTTGGAGAACTCAATTGACTTGATCCATGTTTTTGGACTGTGGGAAGAACCCGGAGGAAACCCATGCGGACACGGGGAGAACATGGAAACTCCACCCAGATGGGGATTCGAACCGGGAATCCCTAGCGCTGAGAGGAGAACATGCTAAACCACTAAGCCACCGTGCCGCCACTAATTATTGTGTTACGTGTTATTATTTTTCTTTATCCATCCATTATCAAACATACATCCATTATCTTCCACTTTATCCTCTATTAGGGTCGCAGGGGGGGTTTCCTCCATGCCCATCCAGGGGAGAACGTTTCGGGAGCTAGGCAGATACACCCAGGACAGGGGTGCACACAGTGCTCACTCACACAGACACACTCCATATGGGGCAATTTGGAGAACTCGATTGACCTTCATCCATGTTTTTTGGACTGTGAGAGGAAACCCGAGAACCCGGAGGAAACCCACACAGACACGGAGAGAACCTAGAAACTCCACCCAGACTGAGATCCGAACCGGGAATCCCTAGCGCTGAGAGGAGAACATGCCAAACCACTAAGCCTTTATTGAAAATATATAAATATTAGCTGGTGTGAAGTTTTTAACGATTCATTTACAAACGAATAACTCGCCACCTATTAACCCAACTGATCAAATCCAACGGACAAAAAACAAAAACAGACTAATTATTTGTAAGGTTTGCATCTCAAGCTTTTATTTAACGAGGCATTATATATTTAATGCAGGTGCAACTGTACAAAATTAAGTGCCCCCCCACTCCCCACACACACACACACCCACCACCCCTATGATTTCTTTCAACTAAAATGATGAACGATTCAGAAGTTCTCACGTTCAGAAGCGACCTTCCGAACGGGAACTCATCATTTCTTCGTTCTTTAGGGGCGAGCTGACGAGTGTGTGACGAGCCGTCGTTAAACTACAGAATGAAATGCTCACATGAAGACGGTGAGAACCTGGTTTGTGACAGGTCTGTTTAAATTTGCACTTTCCCTGAAATCCCGGCAGGTTTAGACGTGAGCGCACACACACACACACACACACACACACACACACACACACACACACACACCTCTTCCCTCTATTTTATGATTCTGTGCATTTCAGTGGGACTGTGCGATGCTGGAGAAATATTCCAGCATGTCCTGGATGGTGAAGTCCATGGTGATCCCCGATCCTGGATAGCAGCGGTTGATCAGACCCTCGAAGTGTTTGTACTGGCGGATGAACTCGTCCTGCATGGAGTGCCACACGACCTGAGAGATAGAAATACATTGTTTTTATGTTTATCCCCGTGTGCGTTGCCAATAAACTTAAAAAAAGATTCAAAAAAAAAAAAAAAAAAAAAAAAACTAAACAGTACGTGAGTGAACGAACACACCTGTAGAAGACTCTCTTCCTCACAGAGGTGCTTGTCCACTTTCTTGTAAAGGTTGTCCAGGCCCTTCTTCACCTCCTTACCTGGATATTCTTTAATCACCTTCCTCAGCTCCTGTTTATTGAAGGCCAGCTGGTAGCTCACCTCATCCTCGCGCACACCCTGAGCCACTCGTGCCTCCACGCCCTCGAAGAAGTGCTGCGGCACATAGGTACAGCACAATTAGTAAAAGCTCTCGATGACAGACTCTGCTTAATTATGGTTCCTGTCAACACTCCGAAGACAACAAATCAACAAAGGCTCACGTTGAGTTTTTCCAGGGGCTGCCCCAGTGAGTTAATAACATAGCACTGCAGATGGTCAGTGTACTTGTGCTTGGCCTCCTTCCTCTCCGCCTCCAGGCACGAGATCTTAAGCCGGAACAGGGTGGAGAAGATGTGGTGGAAGTTCTCCATCATCACCACATCTCGAGGAGTCTTCTGACTCTCGTTGGCCACTTTCTCCACTGTTTTCACACAAAACACACAGCAATCAGCATCGAGTGAACGGCTCATGGTGCTCTGATGGAACTAACTGCCCCAGCGCTTCTCCACCTTCAGCCGTTAAGCTACAACCAGCAAACCATGGACAGTGGACAGAACATTCATTATCTCCCACTTTATCCTCTATTGGGGTTGCGGTGGGGTTCCCCATGCCCATCCAGGGGAGAATGTCTTGGGCGCTGGGCAGATAGACCCAGGACAGGGCGCCAGTCCATCGCTGGGCACACACTCACTCACACATACACACTCTATATGGGGCAATTTTTGAGAATTCAATTGAATTGATCCATGTTTTTGGACTGTGGGAGGAAACCGGAGAACCCGGAGGAAACCCACGCGGACACGGGGAGAACATGGAAACCCGACCCAGATAGGGATTCGAACCAGGAATCCCTAGTGATGAGAGGCGAACGTGCTAAACCACTAAGCCACTGTGTTGACCGTGGACAGAACAATTATTTTTATTTCTACAGACTCTGTAGAAATCGATCAGAATGAAGACACTTTTTTTTGCAGCAATGTAAAGGAAACAAAAAGACACCATGTAACTTCTCTCTCAAAAAAACAAAACAAACATGAACCAAAAGTAGGACTGCAGCTCTAACCGTTTGTGAAAACAGCTTTGATCAGTTTGCTGTACGCTTTATCCAGATCTCCTCGTCTCTCTGCGTTACGGAAAATCGTCTCAGCCAGTTCGGCGAATTCCTCAAAGGTATTGACGAAGGGCAGGATTCCGACTTTACTCTTCTTGGAGATCTTCACCTCCTCCATCTGTTTAATCTGCCCAGACTGGGGACACAATGGAGAACGTTTTCATTCACACTTCATCCATGTACAGCATTCATTAGCATTAAACAGCCTGCTTAGACCCGTTGTGCCATATATGGGCAAAACCATGGACTCTAGAATGATGCTTCAGTGATCTATAGCAAGAGACATATAGTATAAACTAGACTCTCACAAGTAGAACTACTAAAATATATACAGATTTCTTAATGACTGAAGTAAATTCTGTCTCATGTGTCCACACACTGTGACTCACAATGCATTTGTCGAAGTTCCTCTTGACTGTCACCAGCACGTTGCCCAGAGTGGTGCTGAGGAACGAGGCGGGATCCACGTTTTCTGCCGTCCACACATGGTGGCTCATCTTCACCAGCATGTAGAGCGAGTTGAAGCTGTCGATTTTGTCTCCCAGTGCGATCAGACTGTTCAGCTCCGTCTCGATGCAGTGAAAGATCCTGTTCATCATCTGCCGCACCATGTCCTTACTGTAGAGCAATGAAACACATCCCGTCAGCCGAGAACATAAATCTACATCATATGCACCATGCTCTTTGTGCACTATAGTACAGTCACGCTGAAATAATGTAATAATAATTCAAACTGCTCCTACAAAGTTCTAGAGTTAAAACCCTGATTTAAACACCTGAATTTCATTAATCATAGGCGTGTCTCAGTGTTTTGTTGATGCCGTGTTTAAGGAGAGAAAACGTGTAAAGGTTTAATAATCAGTTACTCTGGTGATATGGAGTGTCTGTGCTCGCTGGGTGGTCTGGACTGGACCCCTGAATGAATGTATTTCATAAATGAATTAGGATTTATCGAGAATAACAAGAAAACATACAACAGGATCGCACCTTATCGCACAAATAATAAATAAGAGTGCTGAATTTTAATAACATGTACAATTAATAATTCACTTTGAAATGAAAAGCAAAGAAATGCAGACAAATATAATAATGTAAAATAATGTAATAATGAAATAATGTAATAATAATATAAACTCCAAACTGCTCCTACAAAGTCCTAGAGTTAAAACCCCGATTCAAACACCTGAATTTCATTAATCATAGGCGTGTCTCAGCGTTTTGTTGATGCCGTGTTTAAGGACAGAAGGCGTGTAAAGGTTTAATAATCAGTTACTCTGGTGATATGGAGTGTCTGTGCTCGCTGGGTGGTCTGGACTGGACCCCTCCATCCACCTCTTCAGGGTTCTCCCCCTAATAAACATACAGTGTTAACATGTGCAGTTAAAAGAACCCACATACACAGGCAGGCAGGTGCAGGTGAGGTCTGAGGCACGTTACCTGAACCGATGTCCCGTGCTGCTGCAGTTTAAAGAACTTGCTGATGAAATCCTGCTCAGCGAGACACAGAGGCTCCAGCTCGCTGAGAACCTGCTCGAAGATCTATGAATGAAAAAAAAAAAATCCATCAGGTTACTCCTGCATCTTACTGCACCTTCTGTCCGCTCCACCTACCAAACGGATGCAAGCTGTAGCTCTACCATCAGGTCAGAGTTTAGAAACCATTCCATTTGGTGGATCTTCGTCACAGCAGCTTTACCTTATCAAACTTGGTCCTGTCTGCTACGTCCAAGTCGGAGGCAGACATGTTGCCCATATCCAGCAAAGAGGACGACTGCGAGCGGCGGCTGTTGGAACTGCTGACGGCCAGCTTGTTGAGGCTCGACGTGGAGCCGGTGAGCTTCCCCGAGCTCAGACCTGAGAGAGCCGTGCAGGAATCCAACACTCAGTAAGTTCATCCACACCGAAGACGTTCAAATCATCAAATACCATTCAACACCGTTCCTAACACCGAACTCACCGTCCATCGGATCGGACGAGGGCACTTCTAATTAAAACTTCCAATAATCTTTAACTGTATTTCATAAGGGCGGCACGGTGGCTTAGTGGTTTAGCACGTTCTCCTCTCAGCGCTAGGGATTCCCGGTTCGAATCCCCATCTGGGTGGAGTTTCCATGTTCTCCCCGTGTGCGCGTGGGTTTCCTCCGGGATCTCCCGTGTTCCTCCCACAGTCCAAAAACATGGAATTGAGTTCTCCAAATTGCCCCATATAGAGTGTGTAAGCGTGCGTGTCTGTGTGAGTGAGTGTGTGCCCAGTGATAGATTGGCGCGCTGTCCTGGGTGTATCTGCCCAGCGCCCGAAACGCACGTTCTCCACTGGATGGGCATGGGGAACCCCCCCCCGCGACCCTAATACAGGATAAAGCGGAAGATAATGAATGAATGAATGAATGTATTTCATAAATGAATTAGGATTTATCGAGAATAACAATAAAACATACAACAGGAGCTTATCGCACAAATAATAAATAAGAGTGCTGAATTTTAATAACACATACAATTAATAATTCACTTTGAAATGAAAAGCAAAAAAAAAATGCAGACAAATGAATTAGACTACAAGCCAATGCAACTACACTGAGCTTTTGGTAAAATTCTGTCTCACTGCTGCTGCACTGTGCAGTGAGGAGCTCTGTGGATTTTAACTTTGAGAAAATGAAGCGGTGAAGGAAAGGTGCTGCCATACACTTACTTTCTGTCTCCTGTTTGAGAGCGCTCTCTTTCCGAGGAAGCGTGGCTGCAGGCCAGTTAGAAAGGCAGGCATCAGAGACAGAGACACGTTAGGCTCATGACATGCAGTGGGACTTGGAGGGTTAAAGGGTTAAACATGAAATCTCACGACAACATGCACAGCTCAGCGTCTAAACCTGCGACGCACCGACCGCGACACGTGGCTGACATTTCATAGAGAAACATCATCAGCCAAAACTTTGAGGACATCTCAATATTTACAGTCATTACAGACAAGTTCAGCGAACAACCTGAAATGGTACGAAGGGTAAAAGGTGAAAGATTTGTGATCACACTTTTTGACTGGTTCTATATTTACAGGTAAATGCGATCTTATTGGCTGATCCCGACGTTAGACAGATTAGAATGGATCAGCGGAAAAGAAATCCATCAATAATTTACTCCACATTATCAAAAACCAGGTTTATTTTTATTGCATCACATTTGTAAGCCGACTTCTTGTGGGTCGTCCGATCAGAAAAACCCCAAGACTCGTCGGTGTGAATTGACTTCATCATTAAGTGCAACATCAGCACAAGCCATGAGACACTTTAAACGACAGACATGCACAAAGTCATCTGAACAACTAAACGGTGCGCTAGCTAAAAGACGATGCAAACACGGAACAGAAAAGAGATTTGGACGCGAGTACAATAAAAAAAAATTTAAAAAAAAGAACATACCAAACTTTCCCTTCGCTTCCTTGGATGTTCCTGCCATTTTGATTTTGGCAACTTCAAAGAAGTCTTTGATTTCTCTCTCGTACAGACGGGTCATGTAGTCCACGTAGGTCTGAAGTGAAGGCACGAGAGGGAAACATTCATACGGATTCAGCGCCACCTGTCCACTTAACATATGTCCACTCTATAGCTCATCTTCTGAAATACCACCAGCATGGCTGTGTTAACTGAGCCAGCCTCATATTTTAGCTCAGAGAGTGCATCCTCTGGGTTTAAATGATGCTGAATGATGATACTCACCCGGGACAAGCCCTCGTACTTCTCCCTCTGGGTGTTCTTCAGCCACTCCATCAGCTTGGCATATCTGAGAAGGTCCCTATGCAGAGGGCTGTGCTTGGGCAGGGTCAGCTCTGCTGTGTGCTGTGACAGTGTGGAGCTCTGATCATGACCCTACACACAATCACACACATAAACACACAGACAGTCAAAACCAACGGAGTATAAATGAGTTGAAGACGGAGAATCAATCACATCCACAACTGAACTGACCAACAGGGAGGCTGTTAGAATATTTAAAGATCAAACGTTAAAAAACTGTTATTTAGAACATAATATATTATATATATAAATATTCATTAATAGGGATGCACGATACTGACTATAGTGTGATATTTGATAAAACGATGTCTGTACATGTAGAAACCCACTGGTACCTTTAACCAAAGCCATGACTTGATTTAGTTCACGCCATAAACACACACACACACACACACACACACACACACACACACACACACACACACACACACACACACACACACACACACACACACACACACACAAACCCCAGCAATCAACGACCTTTATAGTTTTTATTTGAAGTTACATTTAATGTTGTAAATTTCGCAAGATCATGTCAGATATTAGGATTTAGATATTATTTCGGTCCTGTGTTTATGAAAATCATTAAGTTTAAAAAAAAAAAAAGGTCAGAATAATTCACACCTGCTGATGTCCAGATCGTGCCAGTATCACAGTGCATCCCCATCAATAACTCTGTTCTACCTCTACTTTATTTACAGGCACCTGTACGAACGCCGGCCTTTCAGCCTTTAATGGCAGTCACTCCTCAATCCAAAACCCCAAAAACATGCTTCTGTTTCAGATCCAATGCCGTGCTGTTTCTTACTCTGAACACCATCTGGGACTGAAGCGTCCCATCAATCAGTTGATGTGCATGCAGATCAATCAAATATAATGATCCCCTCAGAATCTTACAACACAAAGCCAGACCGCATGGCCACACATGAGAAAAAGCAGTCGTCTCTAGCAAACCGACGCAGTGCTCTTTCCCCAAACGCCTCGACAGGGTGAGAGGACGTTTTTTGTCTGCCGATGGTACATGGGCTTGGAGGAAACCTGACATGAAGACGGCACCACACACATGCTTCTGTGGAAGCAGAGAGCATTCGATGGAATGTGTTAGCGAACACGAGCGAAGGTCACGAGGCTGGTTAGCGCGGGGGCGGGTCAAAGAGGGGAAGTGTGTACTCACAGGGAGTGACAGACAGGACGACCTATAGAACTGAGGAATGGTCATTTTGAAGTGACTGAAGTGGTTGAACTGAGAGTGAAACGAGGTCGGCAGGGAGAGAGACAGAAGAGTTGAGAACAACAGCAGACTGATCACAGATCAGATGAGAGACAAATTAATGAAAAAAATAATAATAATAAAAAAAAAACTAAATGAAAACGGCACAGAAAGGAAAACAAACGACAGCTTTAATCACGAAACAACTACCGGAGACAGACATGAGCTGCGGTCAATGGTTCATTTAGAACAGTTGGTTCTGTGAGGTTCTGTGAGGTTCTGTGAGGTTACCTGGTGCACAAACACATTGTTGAGATGGTTGGTGAGGCGTCTGGCAAAAACATCCCGCAGATCACAGAACATCTGCTGCTGCTGCTTCACGGCCACCAGTTTATCATGACCTGTCACACACACACACACACACACACACACACACACACACACACAAACACACACACACACACAAACACACACAAACACACACAAACACACACAAACACACACAAACACACACACACACACACAATATTTTTATTACCATTTTAATTGTTAAAATATTCGGCTTAAAAAAATGACTGAACGCTATAAAGTGCTGTGTGTCACACACACACACACACACACACACACACACACACACACACACACACACCTGGCTGAAGTGCTATGCTCATGCACTGCAGTAGAGCCTCTGAAGCATTGATGCAAGCTTCGATTCCTTTAGGGGAGGACAAGTCCCCCTCCTGCAGAGCCCTGACGTGTCCTTTAGACAGATCCATAGAGTTCTGCAATGAAAACCGGTTCTGTAGATCAGTATGAGGACCGTAACGCGATGAAAACACACACAGGTATTAAAAGCAGACACGGAGGCGAGTAAAACCCCCCGCAGCTCACCACCAGAAACTGGATCTCGTCCAGGAGCTTGCCGTTGTTGGTGTTGCTGATCTGAATGAGGCGGTTGCTCTGCGAGATCTGGTCCATCTGGTCCTTGACGCTCTGGAGCATCTCCTCATAGCTCAGCAGCTTCCCCTCGATGGAATCAACCTCGGACAGAGCCTCGTCCAGCAGCTGCATCAGGATGTTCACCTGCTTCTCGGACGCCATGATCGACTGGATGTTCGCCTAAAAGTGCAGCTCATTAAATTAACGAGAAGATAAATAAATAGATTTCTTATATTGACCTCCAGCGTAATTATTTAACCGGCTGTGCGTCCCACCGCAGCTGTACTTACACCATCGAGAACCTGCAGCTCTCTGGAGAGTTTCTCTGCGAAGGCCTCTGCATTAGAGATGGCATATTCACACACCACCATCATGCTCTCGATGTCCTGCTCCTCACGTGCATTCAGCTCTTGGTAGTCATCTAAATTGTCCTCGTCTCCTCCTGCGACACTCTGACTCTCTCCACTCGGTAACTGACTCTGTCAAAGAGGCATGCGGTTAATGTTAGAGGTCTAAAGCCTGTGTGTGTGTGTGTGTGTGTGTGTGTGTGTGTGTGTGAGAGAGAGAGAGAGATAAGAGAGGCTGCATCCAAAATCACATTCTGCCCACTATTTTTATTTAGTACTTTTCATTATCTCCCGCTTTATCCTCTATTAGGGTCGCGGGGGGGGGTTCCCCATGCCCATCCAGGGGAGAACATCTCGGGCGCTGGGCAGATACACCCAGGACAGGGCGCCAATCCATCGCTGGGCACACACTCACTCACACAGACACACTCTATATGGGGCAATTTGGAGAATTCAATTGACTTGATCCATGTTTTTGGACTGTGGGAGGAAACCGGAGAACCCGGAGGAAACCCACGCAGACACGGGGAGAACATGGAAACTCCACCCAGATGGGGATACGAACCGGGAATCCCTAGTGCTGAGAGGAGAACGTGCTAAACCACTAAGCCACCGTGCCGCCTTTAGTACTTTTATTTAATAAAATAAATACTAAATCAGAAGCTATTTTATAGTAAGAGTCTGCAGCACATTAAGGATGAGACGATTCATCATTTCTACGGTGATAAAAGCTGACAGTGTAACAGCCGATTTTAGACGCAGCTCTTATAGCAGACGGATAGGTGATTGCACGATACACATGATAAAATCAACGGAAGCTTTTAGTGCATACACACCGATATAACTGAAAAATAATGGAGGTTTATTCAAAACAATATCATACAGGATTTAGAACAAAACTGAATGAAGGCGGGGAATGAAAATGAAATGACGAGTGGAAACGGATAAGGCGTGAAGAACGGGAACAGTACCAACCTTCGGGGAGCTCTGGCCAGTGAGAGATTTAAAGAGAAGGGTGTAGAAGAGCAGTTACAGAGAATTAAACCATTAATCAGAGACAGAAGGTGGAACAGTATGACAGTCACAGACGAGCACCGATATGCAGCTTATAATAAGCGACAGCATGCTCTTCTACCTTCCAGCAGCTGGGGGCTGACGTTAACAAATTCCACTTTCTTCCGTAGGTAGCGCTGATTGAGCTTCCAGATGCAGGAGATGAAGGCGTTCTTCTCGGCTGTGCTGCTGGCCACCCAGCGATACACCTTCTCGAAGTGAAGGTCGAACTCTGGGTTGTCCTGCAGCGTCAGGAGGTGAGATGTGAGCGTGAGAGTGTGGTACAGGTACGTATAAAGTAAAAAGGCAGCTCAAATGGAAACGCATGTATGGTCAGTGCCCGGTCAAGCTGTGCTACTCATGTGGAAAATCAACACACACACACACACACACAAGCTCTCACCTTGTTGGCATCTTTGGCATCAACCTCAGACAAGTAGCGAAGCTCCCAGGCCATCTGTCTCTTATAGAAGTCACCTTTATCGGATTTCTTCACCTTCACCACCTTGACCTGCACGGGACGTTCCGTCGTCACTGAAGACATGAGAGAAAGGACAGCACGTCTCATGCTCTGCCACCACATTCTCCAAACGTCTACCCGATGTAAATAAAACCTGCCGGCGACTCGGGGTGCGAGGTCCTACCTGTGGCACACAGGAAACAGTTCTTCTTTTTCTTCCCCGCCTTGCAGACGTTGACGATGCTGAGCAGACGCTCATCGTTTGGAGTGAAAATGTCCCTCTGGAGGGAGTGCTTTATGGCCGTCATCCTGAGTTCTGAACACAAGACGTTAAGGTTACAGACCTGTAGAAAACTTTCTTTCTTCATCCTACACAAACATATATATTCATTCATTCATTCATTATCTCCCGATTTATCCTCTATTAGGGTCGCGTGGGGGGGGGGTTCCCCATGCCCATCCAGGGGAGAACGTTTCGGGCGCTGGGCAGATACACCCAGGACAGGACGTCAGTCTATCACTGGGCACACACTCACTCACACACACACACTCTATATGGGGCAATTTGGAGAACTCAATTGAATTGATCCATGTTTTTGGACTGTGGGAGGAAACCAGAGAACCGTGAGGAAACCCACGCGGACACGGGGAGAACATGGAAACTCCACCCAGATGAGGATTCAAACCCTAGTGCTGAAACATATAAATATATTCATTCATTCATTATCTTCAGCTTTATCCTCTATTAGGGTCGCGGTGGGGTTCCCCATGCCCATCCAGGGGAGAACGTCTCGGGCGCTGGGCAGATACACCCAGGACAGGGCGCCAATCCATCGCTGGGCACACACTCACTCACACACACACACTCTATATGGGGCAATTTTTTGAGAATTCAATTGACTTGATCCATGTTTTTGGACTGTGGGAGGAAACCGGAGAACCCGGAGGAAACCCACGCAGACACGGGGAGAACATGGAAACTCCACTCAGATGGGGATTCGAACCGGGAATCCCTAGCGCTGAGAGGCGAATGTGCTAAACCACTAAGCCACCGTGCCGCCTATATATATCTATATATATCTATATCTATATATATATAGATATATATATATATATATATATATATATATATATATATATATATATATATATATATATATATATATATATATAGTTAACCAGCTGGGTAAAGGAAAAGATTAAACATACAGTACTAGTTAACAGGTTGGCCACGCCCCCTTCTTGCTCCATCGGCTATTTCCCCCACTTACCATATAAATGGACATTGTAGTTTTATAATTACAGACTGTAGTCCGTCTGTGTTCCTTGTTGTTGTTAGTTCCCTGTTGGTTCTCGGTTCTCTGTTGGTCAGGAGCATCACAGAACAGGTATCATTTGGGTGGTGGATTGTTTCTGGTCAGTTCTGCAGTGACACTGATGCAGTGGGGGGGGGACCTCAGTCACACTGCTGGGATAGGACTAAATCACCAATTAAATAACCCCTGTTCTGTGGTGCTACCCTTAGGGCCCTGACCATCAGAGAACAGAGAACACGGTACGTACTGTTAGAACACAAACAGCTGGACTACAGAATGGAACTGCAGAACTACAAAATGCATTTAAAGACTCAATGGAGGCTGTGTGTACATACTTTTGGTTACAGTATCGTTCTAAGTCATATATAAACAGGCGGCGGGTAACATTCACAGCTAAATAAGTGCAAAGTTCAACAGAAAGGAAGAAAATAAAGAGATTTACAGAAAAAAAAACACGGAATATCAGCGGAAATGGACAAACGAGCTGTTTTAACATTAAAAAAGCGCGAGCAGCGACGGGAACCGACCTTAAAATAAGCGGTGCAGCGATGACGGGTGCAAATTACAAACGTTAATGTAATTAACCTCCTGTAATTAAAAAAAAAATCACATAATAAACACAAAGTGGACAGAACCAGGCTGCGGCCTCTGTGTACAACAATGACGTTTCCGCTCAAACCCTGTTCCATTCGCACGCACTGCTGCGGCGCCATCTGCTGGCAGGGAATGAAAACGTGCGAGGCGCGGTGTGTTTACATTTAGAGATCGACGTTTTTAACCATCAACTCATTTTTACACTTAAGTGTCATTCATTCATTCATTCATTCATTCATTATCTTCCGCTTTTATCCTCTATTAGGGTCGCGGGGGGGGGGGTCCCCCCATACTCATCCAGGGGAGAACGTCTAAGGCGCTGGGCAGATAGATCCAGGACAGGACGCCAATCCATCGCTGGGCACACACTCACTCACACAGACACACTCTATATGGGGCAATTTTTTGAGAATTCCATTGACTTGATCCATGTTTTTGGACTGTGGGAGGAAACCGGAGAACCCGGAGGAAACCCACGCAGACACGGGGAGAACATGGAAACTCCACTCAGATGGGGATTCGAACCGGGAATCCCTAGTGCTGAGAGGAGAACATGCCAACCACTAAGGTAATTCATTCATTCATTCATTATCTGCCACTTTATCCTCTATTAGGGTCGCGGTGGGGTTCCCCATGCCCATCCAGGGGAGAACGTCTAAGGCGCTGGGCAGATAGACCCAGGACAGGGAGCCAATCCATCGCTGGGCACACACTCACTCACACAGACACACTCTATATGGGGCAATTTTTGGAGAATTCAGTTGACTTGCTTCATGTTTTTGGACTGTGGGAGGAACCCGGAGAACCCGGAGGAAACCCACGCGGGCACGGGGAGGACATGGAAACTCCACCCAGATGGGGATTCGAACCGGGAATCCCTAGGGCTGAGAGGAGAACGTGCTAAACCACTAAGCCACCGTGTCCACGCCCAACATAAGTGTTCTTTTTTTAAATAATTGGTGACCCAACTGGTGACAAATTCACAACATACCCAACCATAATTTTGCTATCTGGTAAATTTTGCAATACTGGCTTAAAATGAAGTGCTTAACACCCTGTACAGATACTCACTCCATCTCAGATCAGACGCTCGAACACATTTACACACATTTCCACTCAGAGACATCGATTCATTCAACCTACAGTTCTCAATAGTTAGACTTGGATCACTAAATTAACTGTCTACATGCATGTTAGTATGTTCTCCCATGTCTGTATGGGTTTTCTCCCAAATACGTCACAGCAGAGGATCATGCAACCTAGTCATAAAAGTAAATGTGTGTTGTCCCTGTTTTCTTTATTAGCCCCTTTATTACGATCATTTAAGGAAATTACCATTTAATCAGGTCAGAACTGACACGTCTCTTTCTGCCTGTGTGTTCTGATGAGCCCATTACATTCTTATGTCACCTCAGCGGGGTAATCTGTGTTTTGTAACCATGCTATTCATACATCCATAATGGATTTTACCCACAGTTTGGACTCTGTATTTATTTTATTTCTGCTGATTTCACTGTTATAATTAGGTTTAGGAACTACCTAATATTTTGTCAATATTAATTCTCTTGCATTGTGACATTATCGTTATTGTTTAGTTTTAATGGTGTTGTTACTTTATTCATTTGCTTACTTTAAGCTTGAGGATTTAATCACCTAGATGTTTTGTAAAGAAATATATATTCAGAAGCCAATTTGGCTATTTGTAGCTATTAGCCATGTCGGTGAAATTATGGTGAATAATAGAGGACAGGGACAATTTGTCTGTCTGCCACTAACAGAGAAAAAGACTATTTAGAACCCTGTGACCATTTGTCCATGTCCCGCCAGCGGCCGCTCAGAAAGATCAAGAATTCCAGTCTAATATCCACATTTGTACATTTGTATATGCACAGTGAGAGCCCAGTGGTTAACAGATTTCAGATATGGGAATGACAGCGGCCCTTTTTTTTATGTGGCTAAGACAACTGAGAATTAAACTAAAAACCTTAGGCAGGTTTAACATTAATTGATTATGACTTTATTCCTGCTGAATGAATTCTATTGTAGAATGATTTCCAAATTTCTAATAAAAAAAAAAAAAAAACCTGCCACAAAGCCTGCCGAAATGTGTGGGGGGTGGGGGGCAGGTTTATGACCGACTGAAAAACTCTTCACACTGTGGTTCTAACATTACAGGAGGGAGTGGAATATAATGAGCAATAACTGTGTAATAAAATGATTCCGGGAGCAAAATTATGCAGCCAAATATGAGCAATGTGTAATTAGTGTGTGTGTGTGTGTGTGTGTGTGTGTGTGTGTGTGTTGGCAATTACTGAAGCTGCTGATGATTATATTAAAACTAATCCAAGAGAAGCTAAAGCTGGAACCTCAGAAACCAGAGCTCTTACGCACCATGTGTTGTTGAGATGCTCTTTGAGACAGGCGATGCTCAGACTTCATTCATTTTTCTGTAATGCAAAGTATTATTTCATTAGTGCCAAAAACATTCTACAGTCTATACACCACCAACCAGAACTCCCCCTAACGCCCCATACGCCGGAGCATCTGCCTCTGTTATTATTACACTGTATTCTTTAGAGACGTATCACTAATTCTGTTTAATAAACCCAGTACATCCTCATGTTGGCCCACATTAACCCAATCATATTAATTTTAAATTAGCCAGAGTGTCATTCTTTGCTTGGATTAAATGAATCAAATGAAAGCTTTGTGTCTTCTTCACTGGGGTTATTTTGTGTAATTTATAGACTGAGGTGATTTGCATCAGGGCTTCTGACTCTGTTCTTATATTAATAAACTTACACTTAAGTTCAGTTCTTTTTTTTTTTTTTTACAGTACAGAACTTGTTACAGTCATGCATCGTCTCAAAGCAGCTGTACAATGTTTAAAAACTAAATCCCCAAAGAGCTACACAAGGAAAAAGCTGACAAGGAAAAACTCCCCTGTATTGTATTCATTATTCATTGTTCTTCATCGTTCTCCGCGGTTACCCCAACCATCTACATATCCTCCCTCACAGCATCCACAAACTTTTTACGTTACGTCCTACCTGGTGGCTCCTTCCTCAGCATCCTTCTGCCGATTTAGAATTTTTCCCTCCTCTCTACATGTCCAAGCCACTTCAATATGAGATAAGATAAGCCCTTATCAACACATTATTTCAAATGAATTCAAGGTTCTGTCCATTAGAACCAAGTGTGTTAGCTGAACAACTATTTAATTCATTCATTCATTCATAATCTCCCGCTTTATCCTCTAGTAGGGTCGCGGTGGGGTTCCCCATGCCCATCCAGGGGAGAACGTTTCGGGCGCTGGGCAGATAGACCCAGGACAGGGCCCCAATCCATTGCTGGGTACACACTCACTCACACAGACACACTCTATATGGGGCAATTTGGAGAATTCAATTGACTTGATCCATGTTTTTGGACTGTGGGAGGAAACCGGAGAACCCGGAGGAAACCCACGCAGACACGGGGAGAACATGGAAACTCCTCCCAGATGGGGATTCGAACCGGGAATCCCTAGTGCTGAGAGGCGAACATGCCAACCACTAAGCCAGCCTGTTTAATTCAATTGAGTTCAATTATCAAAGTCTCTTTGATCTTTAGTTTGATCTAAATAAAAAGCGATCTGAGGTCATCAGATTCTCAACAAACCTTTTCTCTCTTAATTACATCAACAGTGTTAATTAATTTTTTGCACTTACTTCGTCAAGAATGAGTCGTCATACAATTCAATTACACAGCTCAGCTTCGACCAGGTCGTCAAAAAGCCGGCGTGTCCAGCTGCCCTGAGACCTTCGATCTTCTCGGGCTTGGCACCGTTCAGTAATGGAATACTGTCAGTTGCGTGCCATTCTGATAAGGTTAATTACCTCCTGTCAGTAAAGCTGGAAAGAGGAAGATGTCTCGGGCAAGTTTCTTTCTGTTTCTAATCCGTTCTGACGGAGATGGTGCGATGTTGTTATTGGTTTTAAAGAAAACACCCGGGTTCTACTTTACAAACCTTCACACAGGAGGATTCTTCATACAGGTTTGGATTCAGGAGACGTTATGTTTAATGACACGGTGAGTTTGGGGCATGTCATCTGTAAAAACATCGACGTCTGATCTGAGCACATTTATGAATCCGTTGTGCTGGAAGGATGTTTGCCCTTCGGTCAATTATCATCAATTACAAATGTTATTACCTCTTAAATTACAGCTAGTGTATCTACTTTTCAGCAGATAAAAACCCCCTGTTTTCTACTCTAACTGAGGTTTAGAACTGTTAACCTCTGTTAGGAAGCAAAGGAACTGTAGTGCAATGTTGCTATGAATAAAGTGCCTGGAGATGAGTTTGTTACCCAGGGTCAAGGTCAAAGTACAGGCATCAGGTCACAGTATAGACATCAGAATGAAATAAATGCAAAGAAACAGATGCCTTTTGCTCATGTTATGTTATCAGTTAACAGAAACTTCTAACATGAACTATTTTCCATTTCTGAAATGACATGAATGAGCAAATGGATTATAAAACAGAGGGAGTTATACGCAGGTATAAGCTCCTCATCCATTGTAATGATTGTGAAATCGCTTTATCGGTCACTGAGTCATTTTTTTCCCCAAAAGGACTCGGGTCATCCTGACCTTTCAGGTCAGAGGATCCTCACGTCAATCAGTTTCCAACAATAATAACACAGTTCTGCTGATCTGAAGGATCCCCGCCCCGTAGCTTATTAGCTGATGCAGCGCTATGGAAACAAGAAGACTGCTTTAACAGCCCTGAAGTATTTCCTCTATGGGAAATCAGATCCAATAATTTGAAGAATCTGAAGAGATACTGAGGAGTGATCCCAGATGCTCCTTAGTCTCATAAAGTGTTAAAGGAAATGAAATTTGTTATCAAGCTAAATTTGCATGGGTTACAATAAAAGCCAAAAAGTTCAGAGAGTGAGGAACCTTCGGTGCCAGGTTGAGATTACAGCCTGATACTGACTAATGTAAGCAAACTGCAGGGAGAAGGTACTAAAGGACTGTGTGGAGGTAATACACTGAGACACAGAATCCACTTTGAGTTTGATTTGCATACTTCAAATGAATGAGGAAAGCATTAAAGGTTTAGTCAGTAATGGTTTCTAAAGGTCTCCATTCTGGTTTGCCTTTATTCCACCAATCAGTCTTAATTTCCGGAAGCAATGCTAACGAATGGTAAAATGTTTTTGTTTACATAGTGTTAAACGTAGACAGAGAAGACAAGATGAATGAGTAGAGCAAAGTAGAAAGGGTGTAAACCAATTAGAAACAGGAAACGCTCCTTCCAAATTACTCCCACTCCACTTAACTGTCAGTGGTCAACCAGAGGCCAGTGTCAGTGGGGACGCCCAGAACTGTTGAAATGTTCAACCAGTGTGAAAGAAACCTTTATTCTTTTAGCTTATTTAAATAGATTTTCTGCACCTGGTTAAAGTGAGAAAGTTAAATCTGTTTTTTTTTTTTTTTAAAGAACTTCACATTTGATTATAGAGGGTTAGGATTTAAGAGGTTTAAGGATTAATTTAGAGAAATTTGCAGATTTTTTTTTAATTCAATGTGACTTCAAAGTGATCAACAGAAAGTATCCTGTTGATGGTCGGGGCCAGAGTACAGTGTCAGGCATGATTCAACACCCCTGGAGCAAAGAGGGTTAAGCGCCGTGCTCAAGGACCCACATGAAGATTTGAACCTCTATCCTTCACAATAAGACCCTTGTCCAAAAGACTGTCCATGTCCACAAATATATTCATTCATTATCTTCCGCTTTATCCTCTAGTAGGGTCGCGGTGGGGTTCCCCATGCCCATCCAGGGGAGAACGTCTTGGACAGGGCGCCAATCCATCGCTGGGCACACACTCACTCAAACAGACACACTCTATATGGGGCAATTTGAGGAACTCAATTGACTTGATCCATGTTTTTGGACTGTGGGAGGAAACCGGAGAACCCGGAGGAAACCCACGCGGACACGGGGAGAACATGGAAACTCCACCCAGATGGGGATTCGAACCGGGAATCCCTAGCGCTGAGAGGCCAACGTGCCAACCACTAAGCCACCGTGCCACCCCTCCAAAAATATAACTAAGTAAAAATTATTTAGAAAAACAAAGGAAGTCACCAGCCTTTAACAGAGCAGGAAGACTGACAAACACATTCACACACACATTCACACCTAGTGCAAATTAATCCTTAGACTTAAGAACGCAAAGCAGAGCTGCCTGAATATCCCGCCCTGAATATTATATGAATATCATTACAATGGAAAAGACATTCTGCTTAATGGAATGAATTCAGAGTTGCACTGAATTAAAATCAGCTCATTAATAAAGCAGCTACAGTAGATGTTTGGTCCTTATGACCTGAAATCGTACGATTTCTTCAGTGCAGGCTTGTCATGGTGAACCGATTGGTACCGTGGTTCTGTTAGTCAAAAACCAAACAAAAAAGCCAAGCTGCTGAAAGGATTCACTGTTCCATGTGTGTATTGAGCCATAAATCATTTTCATTGCCCAACATCAGTTCAGTATGCCTCCCATCATGCTTCCCCTGATCAGCACCTGCAGAGGATTTATTTCTTTAATTTGTCTAACACGAGCTCAGATTTACAATTATATGTTTGTCAGTTGTGAGCAAAAAAAAAAAAAAAAAGAGAGTCATCTAAAAACCCATTCCACAGAAAACTCAAGCTCTCTGTCGCTTTAAGCAATAACCTTCTTATAAGAGAAAAACCTCAGATCATTTATTCCTAAATTTACAGGATATTTCCCAGTGGTGTGCTGCCTATCAGTGCTTGATGTCTCATTTCTCCAGAGCAGCATTAGAAAGGATGGCAGTAATAGGGACAGCCCACGAACACACGATAACTTGTTGCAAGATGATATTTACTCTGCTGTGCAGGAGGAGAGGAAACCTCCTCAGAGAGCAGGCACAATAAGAACATGGATCAGACACACACACCCTTTCTTACAGCCAATTTATTTTATCGTCGCATGTGCATGGAAACAATTATGACGAAAATGATTCATTCAGAACTTAAAATAATATGATAAATGTTGGTTAAATGTCTAGTTTGCGGACCGCAATTAAAATAAGCATCGTTTTTTTTTTTTTCATTAGTTTCTCTTGAATTTCAAAGATAACTTCTTTAGATTTTTGGCGACATCTTTCTGAGGCTGCAGAACCAAACCATTTTACGGGTTATTAAATTATGTAATAATGTCATTACAACATAATAAACCCAGATGATCAAACTGTAATGTGTTTAAATACACCCTCTGATTAGCGGCGCAGCAGGTCCCTCATTATTGTCAGATATTCTTGAGATATTTTCTTCATTATTTAAGAAAGTGCAGGTATTTTTTACACACCAGATAGTTAAGAGTATGTTTGTATAACTTAATGCACTAGATAGTTAATAGCACAGCACAAAAGTACACTATTAAGGCAAAAGTATTGGGACAGCTGAACAGTATTCTGGTACTTGGTTTGTACCATCGTTTATCATCGTTTGACTTTTCTTTTTTTCTTTGTTTGTTTCTGATGTTTTTTGTTTATTAATCCAGACGAGAATTTGTAATATCAGACACAGATGTTGAGCAGGAGGCACTAAAAACCTAAAAAAAAACCACTTTTGTTTTCAGTCCATGATTTGGAACTGATCTTTTTATTTGTT